>CM073761.1:18141955-18376955 GCA_037127475.1 Arma custos | reverse complement strand
GTTCCAGTTAGACATAGCATGCTCTCCATCATTTTAAAAATAGAATAATATCGGTAATTTTTCATGCTATAGTGTTATTGGAAAAACGAAAAAGAATGTTTTGGTGGAAAAAAAAATTTGTTTAACCCATTCGAGACGCCTATTTTTTCGAAGACGGACGAAATTTTTTTTTCTCTTTATAGTGTTCTTTTTTAATTTTAAAAAACATATTTACTAAGGAAATTACGCAATTCGTAAGTGAATTCATATAAATAAGATCATTACATACCGGGTGTGCAGCTCGCTCCTCGGAAAATTTTTATTTTTTGAAACATTTATTTCATAAATAGTTAGATAATATAACAACGTTATTTTGCTTTCAGTAATAAATAACAGAATATAATGCAAAGCAAATTTTTAAAAAGTTAAAAAAAACATAAGTCGAATAATGAAAAAACCAACAGTAAAACCGATGCCCAATTTTATTTTCCTGAAAACTTTACAGATTGCATTAGATCATGAAAAATCTTATTTCGACGACTAGTTTACTTTGAATAACTAACTGATAATTGCACATTGCTGTTATTGCAACACGGAGGCCGTCTTACACCCTCGGAATGCAATCATTCTCGAATAGGTTAACTGAATAAATTACAGCCATTAAAAAAGTGTTAAATGAAATAGATAGGAAGGATTGCATAAATCACAAAGGATCTTGTAGCAAAATTAAACTTTTACTATAAGATAAACATTGAAAAAAGTATTTTTAAAGTTAAGGTTTGTACAGCTTTAAATTGACAAAGAATAAACCAGAACATTTAATTTTACTAGTTGAAAAATCAGGTCAAATTAAATAAATAGAATCAAAAGTTAAATGATGAATATTCAGTAATCAAAAGAGATCCAAAATCACATCCTTTTTATAATATTTTGATTCAGCCTCAACGATGGACCGTAATTGTGACGTCACAGTATGTAAGGGTTGCTAAGCGATGAAAACATCTGGGCACTACCATCACACTTCACTAACTCTCACAATTGCATTAACTTACATAATCACTTTCTTAAAAACACTGTTTTTAGTCAAATAGATGACTTCCTAAATACATATATTTATTGCCATTAATAATCCGCTTTTCAATAATTATAATTTTTACTTAGCCCAAATGGAGATTAATAGCCAATAAAACAAAAATGATTATTATACGGAACAAGGTTTACACGCCTTTAAATCAATTTTTGTAATACTTTGATTAAGCCTCAAAAAATATTTTAACCAATTAATCCATACCGTACATGATGATCCGCTGGTGATCTAATTAAACCAATAAAATATGGCTTACCTTAACGAGCCTAATGACAAACCTAATGAAGCATGCTGTTAATTATTCCTCCCCGTCATACATAAATTATATAAACCATTATAAAAGCAAAAATTTATCTATTGAATTTCGATAACAATAAAATAATGAGTATTTTAACAAACTAATTGTATGGATATTTACCTTAAACCTGTGATAAATTATTGGCACTCGGTTAGACCTCAATCAAATGACAACAAAGACTGAACGACGCTATATTTGCCACTGTGTGCTCGATTTAAAAAAAAAAAAAATCCATTCATTTTAAGAATATATTAAGAATATATAATAATAATTAAATATTTTAAGTTGTTGGTTCCTTATATTTAATGACTATTCAATTAAATATTTATCATTAAAAAGATATTTTGATACTGGTTTAAAAAAGACGGCCTTACTAAATATATTTTTTGTATTACCATTATTAAACTGTTACTTTGCAATTGTAATTTTTACTAAGTCCAAATTTATATAAGTAGCCAATAAAACAAAACATCATTATAACAAATAATTTCAGATCGTGATTTAGCAAAACTATTTTTGTATGAATAGTAACTATGAAGTATACTATTGTTGTTTTCCTCCCCCTTCATAAATATATGTATATCATTATTTATTTATCTTTTTAATTTATTTATTGATATCTACAACTGTATTACAATAATACAACAAGTAAATAGGATAAGTGATACATAATGACATGAGATAATGACAAGTAGAGAAACTACCCACTGGTAGTACTCAAATATTATTTATTCAAAAACAATTATTTACCAACAGAATTAAGTTTAAAATAAATTCAAGTAATTTTATGAATATTCTGCTTACCTCAGGTGGTTCAGTATATATCAAGTCCTTAGCTTGATTAATATTCAGAATGGGTGACGCTATCGTTCGTGGCTTTGCCAGTGTTTTTCGATTGATAACAAAAAAAATCACTCATCATTAAAATATCAATAATAATATGAATTTTTATCGGATAATTTATTACATTTTTTTATTAACTAGACAAAGCAGTAATAAATACAAATATTTTGAATAGTTGGGCTTAAATATTTTATCAAGAAATTTACTAACTTAATATTGTTGCCTATACACTTTTGTAACGAGATTTATTTATTTTTTATTAAACTTTACAGGTTTTCTTTTCAATTTATTTTGAAAAAAAAAAGAATTTCTATTAAAACTTATGATATTTCTATTTGACGAAATTCTTCAAGGGCGGATTTAGGGGGGCACGGAGGCACGTGCCCCCCCCCCAGAGGGTTTTTTGTGGAGAATCCATTAAAGGCAAATCACATGATCATAGTTGTTAAAATATATGAATAAAATAACAGAAATAACATGAATGAAACTATTGTTTAGATATTTTAATAAACCTTTGAAACCTTTCTATAAATACTGCAAGTTTATTTCTAAGTATTGCTGATATTTTTGTCCGCCTGCCCGCTGTGCCCCCCAGAAAAAATTCTTGATATTATTTGTACACGCACGCACACATACTGATTGCTTGCTTATTTTTACTGAATACTTAGATTCTGAGGTTTCACAGATGACGAAATATGATATAAAACAAAACACTAGCAAATTGAGCTGTGTTATTTCAATGACAGATTGAATTATCCAGTCAACTATTTTCCACTCAAACATGTATTATTTCAACTTAATAACTGTATCAAGTTAATTTGTTCATATAATACAGTTCTATTGAGTAATGTAATATAGTGCTTCAAATTTCGTCATTGTTTTCAATTAGAATATAGGTATTATGTATTCCTAGGGAGCGGAGTGGCTCAGTGGTAGAGCACTGAGTTGCCATGCCGGAAATTCTGGTTCGATTCCCGCTGCAGGCAAAACTTTTATTCAGTCTGTTTGCAGCCGGAGATGAATAATATGGGATCTGGGACCTTCCTGGGGCTCACCCAGCCACTATAAAATGTTATAAAAATAGGGTACCCAAATTAAGGGCGGGAAATCTGGTGGTTGAGCGTGACCTAGGACAAGTCACCTCCTTGTCCATTGTCCAACCATTGTCCATGAAAACAGTACAGTCTCTACCATGTACTGAACCCCAGACCCGTTCACGGGTTATAATGATACAGGTTTTTTTTTGTATTCCTAGATCCATGACCAATGTGAGGGGCTCACTCCCCAACTGTCTCAAATCGTGAGGTGGAAAAAAAATTGGAATGCCCAAATTAAATATGATGTACTATATTACTGAACAGGACTGTATTATATGAGCAAATTAAAGTTATACCATTGAAAAATTCGTATATTCGAATTCCGCTGATACAGAAAAGCCTTCCACTGACATTATAATCAACGCCCATGAACAAGGGCGGATCCAGGATTTTTTCTGGTGGGCAAAACAGGCAGACAGGCAAAAAAATCAACAATGACTTAGAAATAAACTTGTAGTATTTATAGAAAGGTTTCAAAGGTTTATTAAAATATGTAAACAATAGTTTCACTCATGTTATTTCTGTTATTTTATTCATATATTGTAACAGCTATCATCACATGATTTGCCTATAAGTATGTACTGTAATGGTATGTATGTACTGTAGTATGTACACAAAAAACCGTCTGGGAAAGGGCATGTGCACTCGTTAATATAATTACAAATTACAAAAATAATAAACCTAATAATAATAACAAGAACGATTTTAACATACAAAAATTGAACAAAAAAACATTTTTAAAAACACAACCTAATATAATAATCACAAAAACAGACAAAACAAACCAAACTGTCGCGATCAACAAAGACGAATACATAAATAAAACTCAGTTATTGCTAAATGATGCCCAAACTTATAAAAAGGTCGGTTCCAATCCTACACATAAATTGATGACAGATACCAACATAACTCTAGGATTATTAAAGAAGAATAATTACATTGATATAAAAACATACAAAAAACTCATTACTAATTCCCCGACTTCCCCTAAATTATATACAGTTATAAAAAATCATAAACCCGGAAACCCAGTCAGACCTATAGTATCATTCATAAATTCACCGACGTATGAGCTTTCAAAATACTTAGCCGAATTGTTAAATCACTTATCTACAAATAAATATAATCTTAAAGATTCATTTGAATTTCATCAAAAAATCACAAATATTAAAATTCCTAAAGGTTATAAATTAATTTCATTAGATGCCTCGTATTTATTTACTAACATATGCATTTCCAAAATAAAAACTATTAAAAAAAAAATGGATAAAATTATAAACGCATACAAAAATCCCCAAAAAACTATTTTTACAATTACTGGCCCTATGTACAGATAGAGGATATTTTCAATTCAATGAAAAATTTTATATCCAAAAATTCGGCTGCCCTATGGGATCTCCTATTTCACCTATCTTGGCTGATATTTACTTAGAAGAACTGTTAAATACAGTCATACCAAAAATACCATTTAATACCCCGTTTCTATTTAAATATGTGGATGATATAATAACAGCGATACCAACCGAAAATAATGAAAAAGAAATAATTTTAAATGAATTTAATAAATATTCCACTCTATTAAACTTTACTATTGAATTTGAACAAGATAATAAAATACCATTTTTAGGCGTTCTCTTAATCAGAAAATCAAACGGAGAAATAGAAACTAAATGGTGGCAAAAACCTATTCACTCTGGTCGATACATACACTACACAAGCCAATGCCCCAAAAGATATAAAATAAATACGGCTAAAAACCTAATAAATCGCGCGAGAAAATTATCATTCCCAATACACCAAAAAACAGCCGAAAACAAAGTAGTGGACCTCTTATTAAAGAATGGTTATTCGCACAGCCTCCTTCGCAATTTATTAAAAACAACAAAAACACTTTCTAACCAAAACAACCTAAATGAAACCAATCCTAAAAAATACTATACAATACCCTATATACCAACACTTTCAGAAAGACTAGCAAAAACACTCACCGGTAATAAAAATAAAAAAGACTCCGCAATTACTTTCAAAAACACAGCCACTGTGTCAACACTATTTACAAAAACCAAAGATTCGGATAAATTAGAGCTAAAATCAAATGTCGTGTACGAAATACAATGTGAAGATAAATGCGGTAAATCCTATTTCGGAACATCAGAACAATACTTAAAACGTAGAGTGTACCAACACAAATTTAGTTGTGATTCAATAATAAAAAACCCCAATAAACCAGATCAAACAGCTCTCACTACACATTTTAGAAATACACAACATACCTTTAAATTTGATAAACCTAAAATAATGGATTACTTACTCATTGATCATAGCAATTGCAATACAAATATTTTATGCTGTTTTGCGAGGCAACTGATTAATGAAAAACTGATTCATTCTTTGGCACTTGTAAGTACACCCTATCTATTACAACTTACAAAGGTCATTTTATATCTATTTTAGTGTGCTATTTAATGTTTTTACTAAAAGCTCATTTGTTCACTGTCAGGGCATGAGTATGAGACTAACCTAGTCTGGAAACGTCGCCTAAGAAGTTAAAAAAAAGACTGAAACTCAAGATCTAAAACACAATATAATTTCCATAACAGTCAAGATAAGTAGAAACCTCTAATAATAAACCTCTCTCTCTCTCTCTCTCTATATATATATATATATATATATATATATATATATATGTATATATATATATATATATATATATATATATATATATATATATATATAGAGAGAGAGAGAGAGAGAGAGAGAGAGAGAGAGAGGGGGAAGGAGAGAGAAGGAGAGAAAGGGAGAGAGAGAGTTGCATCTATCCAGCTTTAATACTTTGTATGACCATTCACTCATACAAACAAAAAGAATGGTAGATACGTGAAATGAAATATATTTGTCTTTACTTGGATCGATGCCAAGTTGATATATCAGATTTTTCTCAAAATCTCGATCACCAATCTTGAAAACTGACACATTATCCGGTACTTTGCCCTAGTTACAGAAGCAGGGATGTGAAAAGGGGCTTTTATGAAGCTAAGTAAACAATAGATAGTAAGAAAAAGAGAGGGTTGGAGCACTCGAGGCTCCGGGACTGAAAGGTCGGGGGAGGGCACTTCAATTAAAAGGAGAGGTGGAAGTGGTGTGGTGGAGTGGTGAGTGGTGGAGTGGTCTCTCCTCCAGGCCCCCACCTCTTAGCTTTAGTTACCTCTTCCCGCTTCTTTCTTACAACCACCAATTACTTTATTTCTCTTGTCTTATACTAAATTGCAATTGTGGGATACTACTAGGAAATTACAACACACTGAAAGATACAAAACTCCATACTACAAATTTTTAAACAAATAATCCTACACTTTTCCTTTCCATAAAAAAAATCACTTTTAAAATATATGTGGTTTTCTTCAATGTAATTTCATAGACAAACGCATATTATAGGTTTGCATAGGATCTTGATGTTCAGTCGTTCACAGAAAACAATCATTTTGGCGACGTTTTGTGAGTTTGTTTTTCTCATACTACGCCTTATTCGAGATTATGGGGTTTGATAAGTCACTGACTGTCAAGGCTAAGGTGACTTGTCTTACAAGAAGGCTTCGAAAAATGTATATCCATGAATTAGAACAGTTGGAGGGTTAAAGGAGATGTTGGGATTATCGAAGGGCCAACCAGCAGGGCTACTCTCTCGTATTCATGCAGGAATGGAGGTCTGAGAATGGAAGGGATTTCCAGGCTTAGAGGGGGAAAGATATCCAATCTGAAGGGTAGGAGGGGGGGGGGGAGTTATAAGCCTGCAGAGCAGTAAACAGGATGCCTCCTCCTAGAGGATAGTTATAATTCATAATTATTACCTAGACAAAAGCTAATATTATTAATAAATGTAAACATTCGTCATATATATATATATATATATATATATATATATATATATATATATATATATATATATATATATATATATATATATATACCATCCATATAGTGGGATGTAATGGCCGCCAGAACTGGATAATATTGACTTGACGCCATGGCCATTGAAAGAATTGGCGGTAGTATTTTATTTATCTAAATAATTAGGAAAAGTTGAAATAGACAGTGAGAATACATAGTCTTCTCAATGGATGAAGAACAAATGGATGTGAACTTAATAGTAAGTCAACCTGCTAATATAACAATCATGTTGAGTAATGTATTTTAGTACAACATATTTCGTCATTATGGGCGTTTATTATAATTTCTAATATATAAGACTGTTTACCTACCTGCACTCACCTACGGCGGAGAAAGTTGGACAATGCTGGACAGCCATGCTAGTCGCAAAACGGCAGCAGAAATGAGGTTCCTTCGCAGATCTGTTGGGAGAATCAAAAGAAATCGCACCAGAAACGAAAGCATTAGAGAGCAACTAGAAGTTACAGAACTTAAAACCACTAAAGAAAGACGGCAACTCCAGTGGTTTGGACATGTCTGCCGCATGAACGAGTTTATGAATCCAATAAAGGTATTAGAGACTCGACCCACAGGAAGAAGACTGCGCGGACGCCCCAGAATTACATACCAAGAGTATATCCAGAGAAATTGAAGCAAAAGAGGCAGATCCCTCAGTGAAATGAAGTGGCTAAGCAGATACCGAGAAGAATGGTTACGCTGGATTGAGGCTCCTCGACGCTACTAATGGCACAAGAGGAAGATAAAGAAGAAGGTCATAATGTCTCAAGGAGGTTTATTTACAGTAGCTGAATTCGAATAAATGTGTTTTTTACTGCACCACCATTATTCAATAAGTCAATAATTTTATACCGTTCGTTCACCGGATAACCTCCCTGTTTCCTCCATATATATTGCTAGCATAAATCCGAACTTAGTCAGACAAGATTAAGAAATCCTTACACTTCAATATCTCTAGTTCTAACCTAGACTCCAGTAGACAAACATTCCGATTTCCACAAATATCTAAATACCCCATCTCACTCCATTACTACACCCCCTGCTTTACTCTGAAAAGTAATATCGTTTACATGGGCTAGATCGAAAATTACATACCTGAATGTATCGATACAAATCCCATCCTGGTTTCTTCACACAATCTGCTCTTGTTAAAACCACCAGTGACGTACATGCCGCTATGGACGAAACAAAGCCTAATATTACTAATAATACTCGTATCTTCTAAAGATTTCGATTCCCAACACCATTATATCCTTCCTCTAAATTAAAATCATTACCCATTTCCAACGGTTCCGTTCAATAGTTTCAAGGTTTTCTCTGGGATAGGATTCAAGCTGATTCCATTCTAAATCAGCCCTTATCCTCTTTCCTAACGCTGAAGAGAAGAATACCGCAGGGTTCTAGTATTTTTCCACTTCTGTTCAACTGTTATATTAACTCATTTACGGCCAATGAAATATTTTTAGGGTAGTATAATTAAAATTAAAAATTTTTTTTGTTCAGCCATAATGGTGGTAGAAAATGTTGCACTCACGCAACATTGGCTGGTAGAGTATAATATATACAGGGTGTCCCGAATTTAAATGGCAAAACTTCAGGAACTTATAGGGGACCGAAAAACTAAGACAAACAGTCCTTTAGAGATTTGCTCCTTTTTGCTTAGTTTTAGAGAAAATCGCAAAAAAAGAAACAAAACAAAAATTTTACAGGTAGCGATTATCACCTTTCAAAGTTCGTCAGGCTAGGCAGTGAGATATGTAAACACTTAATGTTATCTTTTACATTCTTTTATTTGTTTACATTTTGGCTTCCTTCTAGGACTATAATTCCTAAATCAGACTTCAGTCAGTTACTCAGATATTTTTGGGTGAATAGCATCAGCCACAATGCCGCATACATATTCTAATGTTCCTAGCATCCGAAGAGCATCTGCTGCATTAGCAATATCGCGGTAAGCAATATGGCGAACTTTGAAAGGTGATAATCGCTACCCATACCATCTTCAAAAAGTTCAGAATTTATTACCTCAAGATTATGTCAAGAGATTGAATTTTAGTAACTGGTTTCTTGAAAAAATTCGCGATGATAATTTATTTCCATTAAAAATTATATGGACCGATGAAGCTACCTTTACAAGAGGAGGAATTGTTAATCAAATAAATTATCATGTATGGGCTCTTGAAAATCCCAGAGCTATTAGAGAGAATAGGTTTCAGCAAGAATTTGCTATTAACTTTTGGCTTGGAATTTGGAACGGATTACTGGTGGGACCATATTTTTTACCTGGAAAATTGAATGGTATCACATTTACACATTTTTTGGAGAACGAATTTTCTAATTATTTAGATGGCATTCCCTTACAACAGCGGATTGAAATGTGGTTCCAACTCGATGGATGTTCAGCTCATTATAGCAGAGTTGCTCGAGCTTGGCTGGATATAAATTATCCACAACGATGGATTGGACGTGGAGGAGTAGTACCTTGGCCACCCAGATCACCTGATAAGACACCCATGGATTTCTTCGTATGGGGAACCTTGAAGCAGAAAGTTTATTCGGTGTCAATCAACTCAAGAGAGCAATTAAGAGACCGAATCATAGATGCAGTGCACCAAATATCATCAGAACAATGTTTAGCTGCAATTTATCAAGTGAGTGCTAGATGTAATGCTTGCATTGGTGCAAGAGGACAACATTTTGAGCAATATTTACTTTAAAAAGAACATAACATAAATATAAATGTAAATAAATAAGTATAAAAATGAAAACTTGTTTTGTTTCTTTTTTTGCGATTTTCTCTAAAACTAAGCAAAAACGAGCAAATCTCTAAAGGACTGTTTGTCTTAGTTTTTCGGTCCCCTATAAGTTCCCGAAGTTTTGCCATTTAAATTCGGGACATCCTGTATTGGCATTTTATTTATTTTTTTTAGAGATAGGTAAGGTGATATGTTTACAAATGATACAATAATACTGTTTCATAAAAACTTGTATTACAATCGTTTGACTAATAAACTCCTTCAAAGAAACAAAAAATTACAATTTGCACACTATTTTCACAAAAAAATCAGAATTTTCATTTTTTATTCGCGGTATGATTTAAAACATTCTGGGTGTAATTGAACATTACATCTCTCACACCTATAGTTTGGCTTTTACACACTTTACACCTGTTGTAGAATGAAAAAGAATGTTTTACCCGTTAAGTAGGTTTTTATTAGCAAACAAAATATCTTGTAACTTTAAAAGACATTATACAGCAAACAGTAAGGTTACTTGAGGGTTACCTCATTTAAACAGTGTTGTAACTAAATAATACTAATAATAATAATAAAAAATTCACCACATTCACCCCTTGGTCAAAACAAAAACAAATACATCTTACTCTTATTAATTATCACATCATTAAAGTACATAATCTTTAAGATATTTGAGATGTTTCCTTTCACGCTGAGGCCTTTCATTCAGATTCTTATCAGGCGTAAGAGATTCAAGGTCTAGAGACTGAGGTTCCTCAACAGGTTTTACCACATCAGGATTAGCTTCTGAGGTTCCATTCTCCTCTAATGCAGTTAGAGGTTCGTTGAAGTTGTAATTATCTGGAACGTCGATAGCGCCAGGAGATAGAGTGCCTCTTGGTGCCAATTGTCGAAGGGAGAACGTGGATTCTGATCCATCCTTCCTTCGAATGCGGGCATAGTGAGGATTAGCTTCCAGTAATTCGACTTCTTCCACCGGATCTTCATATTTGCTATGCCTCACATTCCGTTTGGCAAGTACAGGGCCAGGTGTAAGCCATGATGGAAGGGTAACACCATTGGCTGTTCGTCGATGATAACTGAAAAATCTTTCATGTGGTGTGCTATTCGTAGCGGTACACAACAAAGACCGAATGGCATGGAGAGATTCTTGCAGCACCTTTTCCCAATCTTCGGCTTGCAGACCTTGGGTTTTCAAGGCCAGTGTAATCGTTTTCCATAGTGTACCGTTCAAACGCTCTATTTGCCCGTTACCTTGCGGATTCTATGGTGTGGTTCAGCTTGTAGCAACTCCATTTGCATGGAGAAAAGATTGAACTTCTTTAGACATGAAAGAAGCTCCTCGGTTTGAGTGTATAAACATCGGCGTTCCAAACAAGCAGAAGAGATTTTTCAAACAATTAACAACAGTAGCAGCTGAAACATCCCGACATGCATAAGCAAAGGGAAATCGAGAATATTCGTCGATAATTGTGAAAAGGTAAAAGTTACATGTCTCGGATGGAATCGGCCCTTTAAAGTCAATACTGATTCGCTCAAATGGAGAGGTAGCCTTAACGAGAATTCCCGACGATTTCAAAAATCTCGGCTTCACCTCAGCACAGACTTGACAGCTGGTAGTCATTTTCCTGACATCCTCAAGTGAATATGGTAGATTCTTACTCTTAAGCCAATGAAACATGCGAGTTATACCAGGGTGACACAAAGATTGATGGAGCTGAAACAATTCAGTAATGCTGGTAGCATTAAAATTCTAGAGAGAGTGTCAGCTTTTGTATTCTCGTCGCCAGGGCGGTAGGTAATATCATACACAAAAGGTGCTAACTCCAACCTCCATCTTGTTATTTTCTCGTTTTTAATTTTACTAGAAGAGAGGGCTTCCTGATCTGTGATGAGTTGAAAATGTTTCCCTAGAAGAAAATATCTCCACTGTCTCAAAGACGCTACAATTGCTGCAGCCTCTTTTTCAATTGGTGGGTGCCCGCTTATTTCAGATTTGGTCAGTGAACTAGAGAAAAAAGCGACTGGTCGACCATCTTGGCTTAGAGTAGCGCCCAAGGCATAACGAGATGCATCAGTTTCCACCACAAGAGGACGGGAGTCATCAATAGTTGTGACAGTGGACTCTGCAATTTCTTTCTTCAAATTTTCAAATTCGGCAGAAACGCTAGGACTAAGTGGAAATGAGCGGAAACCGATTAGATTCCTGATTTTGTTTGAGAAACGAGGGATCCATTTTGAATAATGGGCGAAAAATCCTAGAGCCCGTTTTAATGAGTGAAAGTCATGTGGGGGCGACATATTTAATAATAGAGTCAAACGAGAAGGATCTGGTTTGATTGAGTTATGGGAGATTAAGTGCCCAAGAAGATGTATCGATGTTAGGTCGAACTTGCTCTTTTCTTTGTTCACCTTAATGCCCAGCCTATCAAGTGCCCCCAGTAGCTTGGTGAGATTTCGATCATGGTCAAGTTGATCAATGCCACAAACAGTGATGTCATCAAGGTACGCATAGGCACTTGTAAGCTGTTCATCAGATATGATTTGGTCCATCACGTGCTGGAAACAGGCAACTCCATTGGTCACACCAAACGGTATCCGTGTGAATTGGTATAGCTTACCTTTAGCTTCAAATGCAGTAAATTTCTTATCCTCTTCATATAACGGGATTTGATAGTAAGCATTTTTTAGGTCTATAGCACTGAAATGCTTAAAGTTAGCGACTTTTCGAACAAGCTCGTCAACATTGGGTAGGGGATAAGCATCGAGAAGTGTAAACTTATTTATAGTTTGTGAATAATCAACGACGAGACGCTTCTTTATATTCCCATCTGCAATTAGTACTTGTGCTCTCCACGGCGAACTGCTTGGTTCAATGACTCCCTCCGAAAGTAGCCGAGCCACCTCAGCTTCAATTAATTTTGAGTCAGCATCACAGTAACGACGGGATTTAGTAGCAATTGGACGACAGTCAGGAGAAAGATGATTGAAGAGTCGCGGAGGTTCGACTTTGGCAATAGAAGAGCAGATTGATAGAGGGCCCTTAACACCACCGAAATTCAATTGTATGTTTGAATGCTCTTTTAATAAGTCATGGCCTATAAGAACATCACAACAAAGTTCTTTTAACACAGTTAATTTGCAGTTGGTATATATGTGCTCAGTGATTTCCAGCTTTATAAGAACATATCCCTCAATCTTGGTCCACAGGGACATGACTGCCATGGATACCAGACCTTCAGTTGGGATAGTTTGAATATTGTTCTTGATCACAAAGTCTAGGCTAACAAAGCTCCCAGAACTTCCTGTGTCCACTAGACAGCGACATGGTACCCCATTGACAGCACCTAAGATTACAGCCCTGCTCAACTGTGGTAAGAATTGGTTGTTTAAACATCTTGTCACTTTAAAAGACATAATACAGCAAACAGTAAGGTTACTTGAGGTTTACCTCATTTAAATAATTAAAATAAACAATGTTTTAAACAAGGAATCTGATAATTTAATTGTAGCAACCCTTATTTGGCTGAATTTAACATTTAAATCTTAGTACTCATTAGTGTTGAAATGTAGCCTACTGTACTATTATTTTTCAATGCGTTAAAAAAACACAAAATTTATTAAAAAATTATTTTTAATAATTACAAACCTTAAATAATAAGCTGATGTAACAAAATAGAAAAATATTTGAATTTATAAAAAAAAATTGTTAATTTAATGTTGCGTATAAGCATCAGTGGCCGTAAATGGGTTAATGACCTTCCCAAATCAACTCGCCACTGTTTCCACCATCCTTATGCTGAAGACTTCCAAATCTATTTATCCTTTCCGGTACTTAAACACTTGCTCACTGGAGTTGCAGATATACTGTAACAGTTTGGTAATAGAAAGAGTTTTTAGGGTGAGCTTGCAAGTGTCTGCTAATGTTATGTTAAATAATTTTTATGTTGCTCTTAGAGGTTGACTCTAATTAGAATGAATAGAATTACACTGGATTTGTATTGAACAAAATCAAATTTTGGGAGACGAGGTATTAAAAGCAACAGCTTACAAATACTAATGCCAGGTAAGAAAATAAAAGTCAATGTAAATGATATTATAGATAAATATTAAATTAAATTTAAGGCACTGATTATGGTAGGAAATGAATTCAAATTCAAAACTAAAAAATAATTGGAGGAAACCTGTTCAGCCTTTATAAAATATACTATTATAAAAATATATAAAATTCTTTAATATGTACCAAAAATTACACTGAAGAAAGTTACCACTTAATACTTTCAAAAAATTCTTATTCCTAAAAAAATATCTCAAGGTACTGAACAATAAACATTCAAAATTAAAAGAAATAATTATCAGTTCTAGGTGAAGACATAATAACTCATTATTGATTATTGATTATTGAAATTAATGGCCAATGTTTTACTTCATAAATATAGATTTTCTTAATTTTAGATATTTCAGCTCTTATTAAATTTGTGTTATGGATCATTTTAGTTCAATTATAGCCCTCCTGAAAATGGTATTACAGCCCAAAACATCCAAAACTAAGTAAATATATTGAGGTGAAGTAAAACATAGGCCATTCATTTTAAAGACAAATTAATATATAAAAGACAAGAAATATCAATGAACTTAACACTTTAGAAATATGATTACTAAAAACACGATAGTGAATATTATTTTATTTGAAATGTATATACTTTTAAAAAGAGTAAGTCTTCCATAAAAACTTAAAACAAATCAAGTTTATAGCATCCAAATCACTGTGATAAATATAATCCTACAGACCAACTTTTGTAATCCTGAATACAAATATTTAGCAACACAATTACAAAGAGGAAACAAGCTTTTCCATTGCTTGAGGAACATTCATCACGAGGAAAAGACAATATTTTTTTTTAATTGTTTTTTTATTTACCTTTCTCAATGGATAAAAAAAAGAATACAGGTTTGTTACAGATATATACAGTTCACTGAGGGAAAAAGTGAAACATAATGACAAATACAATCTGCTCAAATGTTTCATTGCAAAAATTGTAAGTTCTATCTTAGATATACTAAATTATTAATTATCCTTATGCACATTTCAATTCATAAATAAATATATATATTAATAATTAATAAAATAAATAATATTAATATTAATCAAATA
Organism: Arma custos; assembly: GCA_037127475.1. Taxonomy (NCBI): domain Eukaryota; kingdom Metazoa; phylum Arthropoda; class Insecta; order Hemiptera; family Pentatomidae; genus Arma; species Arma custos. Next base: position 18,361,795 of record CM073761.1, on the reverse strand, counting down.
TTAAACTATATATAAATATAAACTGCATAATAGTCTCAATTAGATTCTATCTTTAAACAAAAACAATAATCAATTATAATACACTTTCCAAACCAAAAATCAATTGATAGAATACCTGCAAATCAAGTCATTCATGATCTTTTCTAGAAATTGAGAAAATACATCTCATTAACCATCAATTGAGCCTAGTCAATCAGACACATGTATTAAAAAACAGGAATAATTTAAAATGCACATAATCAAAATAAATATAAATATTGATGAAAGGCCTTCAAATTAATCCATTCATTATCTTCTCTTGAACTTGAGGTAGAACTTCTTTGTAAGTAGCAAATTCCATTGTTAATCTTGCAGAGCCAGAAGTGATTGTCCTTAAATATTTAGCATAACCCCGAAGTTCAGCCAATGGTACTTCAGAGACTATTTCCTATAAAATGGAAAAATTAGTTTCATGAATAAGACATTTTATGAAATTCAATTCTATAAAAAAGTATTTCATGGATTGATTATATCGAATAATAATAATAAAAACTATGGCAAAGAAGTTCCTTAATATTTTAAGAAAATTTTCATTTTTTATTATTTTATTATTACTTATACCCATATTAAAATCTAATAAATACAAGGGTGAATAAAATATAAATAGTAAACAGTTCCTACCTCAACTAGGAGGTTGATATTTGTTTTATGAAAAGTCGGAAACCAGCTCCATTTACTGAGCCACTTACCGTGCCTTGTACTGTCTTCAGCCGTGACTGAGAAAGTGGCAATTGTCAGTTGCACAGCACATACTCCACATAATTTATGATTGCATAAAATGACTTAACTTTAACACATTCAAACCAACATACAATATTTACACACTGCCATCGTGATCTCCGAGACCAGCTTTATTCTCCAAGTATGGATAGCAAAGCAGAACAACATGGGATCCCAACATTTCTCTCTCAGCCGCTTAACTGGATTTGAGCATTAGATGCGTTTGATTTTCAAAGGATTTGTAGTACCCCACAGTTCAAGTCCATATATCCAAACAGGTCTAAGGATAGTCTTGTAAATTAGAAGTTTGATTTTAATTGAGAGTTGAGTACTGCTTAGTGTTCTGTATAGTTGGCAGAATCTTCTGTTGAGTTCTTGTCTTTTAAGTCTTATATGTGGGTTCCATGTGAGTCTTACGTTCAAGGTAAAACCACAGTTATGCATTGTATCGGATCTAGGGAAAGAGTTGTTATTAAATAGGATTGGTGGACAGGCACTGCGGTGAAATGTAAAGCTCACATGTGTAAAACTAAATTTTATCCTCCATCGTCTGCATCACTGTTCAATGGGAGAGGTGAATTTTGAGGTTGGATGAGGCTGTTGTTGGATCATGATGGGATGAAAGGAATGTGATAGTTGTTTTGAAAATAATGTGTATGTAAGTATGTATGTATTTTAACAAGATTTAATCAACAAAGTAGATCATAATTTAGCAACAACTTTTTAGTGATCCTCGAGGAAAATACTTTACCTTCATAACATACTTTGATGTAATGTTTAGAATATTAGCTCTACGTCTAGTCAGATCACCTAAAACTGATTGAAGATATAAATCTTCAACAACTATATTGACTTCCATTATAGGTTCCAATAGCTTTGTTCCTGTCATCTTCAACATCTGAAAATACAAAATTGCACTTTAATACATTTTTTAAAAATATATAAAAAGAAGTATCTTATGTTACAATAACAACATTAAAAACAATTAAGATAATAACACACTTTATTCACGCATTGAGCTGTAGCAGCAACTAAGAATGAATCAGGAACCCTTTTACTCATAGTAAGATTGTGCAAAACAACATAAGAATCAGTAACCTAAAAAAATAGAACACATATTATGTGAATAAGAATGATGCATTATATACACTCAATAAGAATAAATGAGTAACATACAGAACACTAATTATTCTATAACTAATTGGTCCTCTATCATATTTTCATTTTTTTGTATTTCATTCATTTATATTTACCTATGTTTTTTGTTTTTTTAGTTACAGCTATGCTTTTTCCTTTAAATTATTTTAGTTTTATATCACAATCGGCTAATCATATGGCCCATATTTTCTTATAATATATATTATATTATAATATAATATAATAATTTCTTAATTTTAATATATTTAATTTGTATCCTCCTCTTCATATCCTGAGAATTCCTCAATTACAACTCCCTATGTCTAGTCTCCTGATCTCCTATCGCGTTAATTCCCAATCCTTACCTGCCCATTTTGATGAATTTCTACAATATTTCACCCACAACTGTTACCATATCATTGCAGCCTCCGAAGCATGGCTTAAACCACATATTCCTACCTCCTCCATCAACCCAACCTGACTATATGTTTCTCTGCCATTACCGGGTTTAACTGGACTGGTGGAGGCGTAGGCGTTTTATGTCCATCAACCCTAAAACCCCGCTTATTCTTTCCATCTGATGTCCCTCATATTGAATTCCTTTTCACTAAAATAACCTGCAATGGATACCCAATCCTATACGTAGTGGTATACCACCCTCCTCTAGTGCCTTTAGGCTCTCCTTTGATTCTATCTTTTATAAGCACATTCCTTTCTATAACCACATCATTCTTTCTGGCGATTTCAACAACAACCTCCTTGCTCAATCCAATGACACCCTATACCTGAAAAATCTCTTCCACTCCTCCATTGTCATAGATTCTCCTCAGAAACTACTTTCCTCTTTCCATTTCCCAGTACCGTTTCTTTCCTTACGACCTAATCCAAATTTCATATAATATCCAAACCCCAAAGATAAAATCTAAAAACTTGCCTTTCATGACTTAGATGCTATCACTCGGGAAAGAATCTTGCCTTCCCTCGAATCCCTGAATAGTAGTATAGCAAAATCTATTCTTGTCCTACTATTGATTCCATGGTCGACACACTCACTTTCTATCTTATTAGTATCCTGGACGCCCATGCTCAAAACATTAAAGAACTGCAAAGGAAGCGTGATGCAGCCCGCAGAAACTTTAAACGGACAAGACTGGCTGATGATTATGAAGTTTTTAGAGCTCTCCGCAATTTGACACAATCTAAAATAAGGCCGGCGAAATCCAAATACTTTCATGAAGCCCTTTCCACTGCGCTCAATCCTAAATCCAAAAGGCGAATCCTTCAGAAACTCTCACTTTGTAAATTCACTCCCTCTGTAGTCTTTCCGGTTTCAGCTGATGAATTTAACGCACATTTTTAGTCTATCTCCACTAACAACTCACGGACTACTTCTCCCAATTTTTCAATAGTACCACAACTTTAATTTCTCCGACATATCACCCAATGTCCTTATTACCTCTCTAATGAAATACCACTCTAATTCCATACAATAGGCTCTGACGGGATTCCCGTCAAACTGTTAAAAATGTGTCTCCCCAAAATCCTACCCGCCTTCTCTACATATACAATTTTTCTCTACAAAATGCCGTTTTCCCGTTATCCTAGGAAAAAGTAATACTTCATCACATTAACAAAACCTCCAATCCTTCAAATCCAAAAGACTTCCGCCCTATCTTTATACTCTCTAACCTTTCCAAACCTCTCAAAAAGATAGTTCAAGCTCAAATGTCAAATTTCCTGGAACAGTCCAAACTCCTTGATCCACTTCAATCAGGCTTCAGTCCTGGCCTCTTCACACAATCTGCCCTCGTTAAAATCACTACTGAGATACATACCGCCATGGAAAAAATAAAAAAAACTAACCGTACTAATACTACTCGACTTTTTTTAAGCTTTCGATTTGCTGAACCATTCCATCCTTCTCTCTAAATTAAAATCTCTTTCCTTTTCCAACAATTCCATACTCTGGGTCCAAGATTTCCTCTCGGATAGGACTCAAGCAGTACCCATCCCAAATCAACCCCTGTCATCTTTTCTTCCGCTAAACACAGGAGTAGCATAGGGTTCTAGTATTTTCCCACTTCTTTTCAACTGCTTCATTTATGACCTTCCTAGATCAATCCACCACTGTTCTCACCATCTATATGCCGACGACTCCAAAATTGTTTTGTCCTTTCGTCCCTCTGAGATATTATCAGCATTTGCCAATATTCAGAGTGACCTAGTAGGATCAGTGCCCGGGCTCACCTGAATAAACTTAATGTTAGAGAAGAATTGGTTGACAGTAACTTCTAATGTAAGGAAGAAATAGTTGGGGGTGCAGTCAATAAATTTTATGCAGTCAATGCATATGCAGTTTATTATGTGCAGTCAAAAGGGACCTGGTCCCATAATAAAATTATTTTTCTATTCTATTCTAAGTAATCACAAACCTACGTTTTACCACACAATTTGATTAATTTTCAATACTATACAGTTTCTTCATCGATTAGAAGATAATAAGTCTATTATCAGTCCAACTTGTAACCTTTAAACTGCTGAGGGTTTGATCATTTCTAGGGAAAAATTGGCAGGCAGAATTCAACAGCAGTGTTATACCTAAAGCTCTAACAACTTTAACTATCATTTTATTAAACTAAAATAAAATTCTACAGTACAGGATAACAGCTTTTAAGTTTTTCAGCACTGATACTGTCCAAGAGAAAGAGTACTGTGCCAGTTTTACAATAACAGGTAATAAAAATCATTAAAAAAAAGTTCCCTATTATTACAATTTTATTATCATTTATTTATTTATTATGTTAACTTAGTAGTTAAATATCTAATTTGAAAAAGCCATTACTATTCTTGCCTTATTCCTGAAAAAATCCTTGCTTCCCTGCGAAACTCCATTTTGTTCTGAGTAATTAATTATTCATTAATATGATAATCGGTTACATGAAATATTTACTTATATGAAGGAAGACTCGATATTCTGATGTAATTTTAATTTGGTTATGTAAAGAAGCAAAGAATCATCAACCAAATGTTCCTTGTTTATAACATGATTAAATTATATGTGGTTTTCATTGAATGATTTCCTCCTAATGTTCCTGGTACACTACTGCTTACAAGGTAGTACAGCATTTATTCTATTCTAAAGAGGCAAATAAAAGATACTTAGACATCCAGGCAGCAAGGAATATCAATTCAGCTTTTGATAAAGAGAGTTCTAATGTAAGAACCATTTGTTTTTGGTTTTGAAAATTTCATGGAACTGGATCTTAGAAAATCTACCCCAAAGATGGCCTCAAACCTCAATCAAGGACAAATATATCAAGGAAGCTGTAGAAGGAAACCCAGTTAAAACAATTAGAAAATTTATGCATCAGCTGGTTTGCTTTAAACGGGATAGCGTGTACACATAGGAACCCGTATAATTTTCAATTTTTTGTAAGTTTTTTAAGTATAAAAGTAAATAATTATTATACACCTTTTTTTACAATGTTTTTTTTTTAATTTTAAAATTCAAAGGATGAAACCAACCTTTAATCACTCAGATGAAGAATTTTCTCTTCTAGATATTCATATAAGTGAGACCGTAGACAGTGCTTCCCAGAGTGCCTGGTTCAGATTGTTGTGGGTTCTATTCCCATCTTGGTCAGTTAAAATTTATTTTGCGGTGATCATAAACTCTTGAAAAAAAAAATGGAATTTTGACACTACCACTCTGATTAGTGCCTGACGGTGAGATAAGGTAGCTGTCAGGAGTGGGCAAAAAGAACCATCAGGCCCACTTGTTGAGCATATTCCCCCCGACGAAATACCAGTATTATAATATTTAAAAAACATATTTTTATTATGTCAATTCAACACTTATGAAATATTAAATTATCATCGGATTAAAAATATTGCTGAAAAGTTATTTTGAGGTTAAAATTAATAACATAAAATAACAAATGAAACCATTAGATAGTTTTATTGTTACCTCACAAGACATCAATGGGCCTTTACTGAAACCTGATAAAATACCATGCTTTATGATTGTCAAAGTTTGAGGAGAAATGTGAGCCAAATTTTGGCTGGCTTCCCTTGATGTATCTAAGCGCAAAATTTCAACACTTCTTTCTGGTCTTAAAGAGAGTGAGATATTCACACTATGTTCCTTAGAACCTAGAATTCAACATGCAATATTTTAAAAAAAAATAAAAATGACAAAATTACATTTAATAAATAAACCAAAATGTTTTATTGAATTTCTAACAAATTGCAAACTTTTTAAGGACTTTGTGTGACCAACTGTCATGCAAATATTTAAAACTGATCATTTAAAGTAAGAAATATTAAATCAGCTAGTTGACAATATAAAAAAGCTTGAAGTCATCATCAAATTAGAAAAAAGAGTTTTGGAGGGGGAAAAGGTCCAGGTGGAGGTCAAATATAAAGTCTTAAATAGTTAGCAACAATTTATTAGAAACCAACCTTTCGACCTACATTGCAGGTCTACATCATAAAATGAATTTAACTAGTTGTTGCATTTCCTGTTGAGAAAGTAAATGGATTGCACTTTATTTAAACAGAAACTTTTGTAAAAACCTCCTCTGTCCTTTTTTGATGTACTCAATAAACCACCCTTTGTTATTCAAGATTCTACAAATATTTATTCTATTAATACCAATCCCAGAAAATCTCATTATGTATTATATATCAATATTTTATATAAGTGATGACACGTAAAATCATATGATTTTATTAATTGAGGGTGCATCAGAATGCTGAAAATGTGAGATCCAACTACGAGAATTTTACTTTTAAATTATAAAAAATATATTAGAACCGCGAAAATCCACTACCCATTTAAGTGATATAAAAAGAAGTCAGAAAATGTTCACTTATTTTCCTGTTAGCCCAGCCAAAAATAGTAGATTTAATAGTACATAGTAACATTATAGAATAGTACATTTGAATTGCAAAAAAAACAATGAACTATTCAAGAGAAGTTAGAAGAAACGTGTAGGAAAACTTGGAACATTTTCATGCCAATCCTAAATAATTTCAAAAGTAGTCATAAGGGATATAGAGGTCAAGAAGGGTGGTGTTCTAGATTCAAAGATTTTAGGATATTCAGATGCACTGAAGCTTCTGAACAAAAAATTGAGGAATCATAAAGAAAAAGGATTGAATGTAGGAAAATATGCTAAAGAAGGAAGAAAATTAAGACAAACCAAAGGCCGGGAGAGACAAATTTTTATATCTGCATAATTAGAATCAATTATATTATTATTAGTATATCAGAATCTTCTGCTGGATTAGCAGTCTAGCCAGAGACACTCACCAGTCAACATCATTATTTCCCAATCCTTAATTTTTCTATCGAAGTTCAGTGTTTAACATTGCTTTGTTCTTTTATTTTTATTTTTTCTAGATAAGATAACTTTTTTATTATTTATAGCATAATTTTACTAAAAATACTCTTGACAAATATTACAGAGGAAATAATTCACCAAGTTAAGTGCTATGAGCTAGAAGACGACAAAGCATTCCTCTTTCAGCACAAAAAAATAAACTCTCCCTCCGTAAGTTCATTATATTTATTTAAAACATTGTTCAGTCCACGGTATGTAACAGTGTCATCGCCCATGACGACAAAAACAATCTATGCTGCTCTAATTGCAGTCTTATATTTCACAGGCAGTGCTATAATGTCAGTGACAAAGACTTAGAGGCCCTTAAATCGGCCGAAAAACAGTGCTTATGCACAAAATATGACCAGGCCAAAAAAAATACTACAACGTGGGAAAAACTATGCAATATTAAAATACGGAACACTTGTCGTCAGACATTTTGGCCGCTGTGAAACAGACTGACTACAATTTTAAAAAGGAAATAAAAAATATTGAAACAGGTATAGATAAGTATGGGGACTTTGAATTGAGTGATAGGCTATCGACAAAAGAAAAGCACCTTGAGGAGTAAAAAAAATTTATAGATTTTTTTTTCTTCCTTATCTTTACTGCCAAGATGGCATACAGGTTTTTACCTTAAGTGGAGGTCACCACTCAAGGCAACTCTTACCATTTTTTTTTTTTTAACAATCTTTATTCAACCGGTACTGTGGTGCAGCCCGCAACCATAGGTCTCAGTCCCTTGATCTGGAGCACTCTTTCTTCACCAGTCATATCTGGTCCTTTTCGCGAGTTACTGGGACTCCTTACAGTGTACTTGGCAGTCCCGGCTGCCAGCCTGTATTCGTCTGATTTTCCCTCTTGCAGTTGCTGCAGGTGGGTCTATCGCCTGCCTTCTTTTTGGGACATTCCTTGGCTAAATGCCCCAGTTCCGCACATCAACGGCATGTAATTCCTTCCTGTTTACATGTTGCCCTTGAGTGACCATATCCTTGGCACTGCAGGCATCTTGGGGCGTCGAGGGTGAGGGCCCACCATCCTCCGACCACCACCTACTCACTGTGCAGAGCGTACCTAATCTGGGGATCCAACTCGATCACCCAGGTTTTGGTAAACCCTGTTCTAGTTTGTCTCCCGTATAAGATGCGCAGCTGCTCATCTTTTACCTCTATACCCTTGGTTCTCACCCTTTCTTTTATTACTTCTGTGGGTTTCGATTCATTCCATCCAGTTGGAATTCCTCGGACTTTCATCCTCGGCTACCTTCTTCTAGCAGCCTTAGCCTCAAGGCCATTTTCCTTGAGTTTCTGCCAGGCAACTATTTTCTCCCCGGCGCTCCTGTCTTCTACTCGGACCAGTACTCCATCTGCCTTGATGGCCCATATAATTTAACCTCGATTCCTAGCTCCGTCAGTGACGGGAGCTGTTTGATTACCTCCGATGAAGACTTTCCCACTGCGCCGATCGTAATATAGAACGGAGCCTTCACGCTACTTGGTTTTTTCGGCAGACTTCACAATCTCTGCCATCGTCATTGGCTTCTTTCCTTTGACTTCCAGTGTCGGGATTGGATTTTCTTTTCCCTTACCCTTTCCCCCATCCCTCCTGTTCTTCTTTTTCTCTACTTGAGTGTATTTCGCTTCCTCTGTATCCTCCTCCATGGTCATAATAGTGCCTCTACATATTTCCGAACCGCTGGCCCTTTGTGGCATTGGTGCCGGTTGAGCTCCTTGATAATTACTCCCGGTCTTTAATGTCCCTGGTTCTGGTTGCTTGGGGGTCTCTCTTCTTGGCTTCTGTGCCCGTCCGCTAGTTATCGTAGGGGCTACAATGTCCGCCACCTTTCGGGCCACCATCTGATGGAGTTCCTCCATGCAGAGCACCTCCCTAACCACATGTTTCACCAACGTTGGTATTAGATTCCGTTCTGTCTCCAGTCCAAGGATGATATCTTGCAGGGAGGCGACACTCCCATTAATGTAATCTTTCTTCTCCCTAGAAACGGAGTTTTTCGCCCTTTTTAGGTAATTCCTCATCTTCTCTTAAATTTGTCTTGCCTTTTCCCCTGGGTTGTCATCGCATGGGAGGAGGGGGGATTTACCTCCCTCTGCCTCTTTTTTTTTTTCGATTTGGAGCTAAAAATAATGGTCCCATCTGTTTCCATACCTTTGTTTAGCTTGCTTTCGCTGGTGGCATGTATAAACGTTTTTGGGGCCCCCTCACCAATGACCTTCTCAACGAACCTCACCATTGAGCTAGTTTCCCATTCGCTTGCCGTTTCTTCACTTATTTCAACCACACCCATTGGGTTCGCTGTACTTGTAGCCGCCATCTTGTTTTCCCCTTCTTCTTTTGGGGGGTTTTTTGGTCTCAATAAAGCCTTTTGGGGCTCTTCCTTGTTGTCCTTTGGTTTTTTCCCCTTTTCTTATCTCCTCCGAGATCCATATTTTTTTTCATTATTACTTAATTTATTACGTAAATCTATGATTTTTTTTTTAAACTTCCTCCTGTCTATCGGTTTTTTTTTTTGGATTTGGATAACCCACAAAAATAATTAAGGGGGCAAGCAAAAACTCCTGTCTAAATCCCATACACAACGCACAATTTAATAATAAACAAAACAATTTTTTTTTCTTGTCCACACCGGGCTACACAATTAATATTTTATTAATTGGGTAAGCTCTCCTTTGAAATGTGGTTCCAACTCGATGGATGTCCAGCTCATTATAGCAGAGTTGCTCGAGCTTGGCTGGATATAAATTATCCACAACGATGGATTGGACGTGGAGGACCATGGCCACCCAGATCACCTGATATGACACCCATGGATTTCTTCGTATGGGGAACCTTGAAGCAGAAAGTTTATTTGGTGTCAATCAACTCAAGAGAGCAATTAAGAGACCGAATCATAGATGCAGTGTAACAAATATCATCAGAACAATGTTTAGCTGCAATTTATCAAGTGAGTGCTAGATGTAATGCTTGCATTAGTGCAAGAGGACAACATTTTGAGCAATATTTACATTAAAAAGAACATAACATAAATATAAATGTAAATAAATAAGTATAAAAATGAAAACTTCTTTTGTTTCTTTTTTTGCGATTTTCTCTAAAACTAAGCAAAAACGAGCAAATCTCTAAAGGACTTTTTGTCTTAGTTTTTCGGTCCCCTATAAGTTCCTGAAGTTTTGCCATTTAAATTCGGGACACCCTGTATAATTTTTCATTACAAAATGCAGTATTCCCTACTTCTTGGAAAAAAACAATAGTCCATCCTATAAATAATACATCTAAAACTATACCTCAAAGATTACTGCTCAATCTCAATTAACTCCAACTTTTCCAAACCTCTCGAAAGAATATTCCAGTTACAAATGTCAAATTTTCTTGAACAATCCAAACTCCTTGATCCACTTCAATCAGGTTTCTGTCCCGGTTTCTCCACACAAACTGCCCCTACCAAAATCTCTGATGCCATATATAACACTATGGCTACAAAAAACTAACTAATCCTATTTGACTTTTTTAAATTTTTTGATTCCTTTGACCATTCTATCCTTTTTAATATACTAAAAACATTGTCTTTTTCTAACAGCTCTATTCGTCGGTTCCATTCTTTCCTCTCTCAGGTCTCAAGCAGTTTCCATACAAATCAACCCCTTTCCACTTTCCTCAGTCTGTCCTAAGGAGTGCACAGGGCTCAAGCATCTCACCACTTCTTTTCAACTGCTACATCAATGATCTTTCTCAATCCGTTCACCAATGTTCCTACCATCGATACGCTGACAACTTTTAAATCTATTTGTCCTTTCCTCCTTTTGAGCTATTAATTGCAATCGCCAGTATATAGAAAGACCTAAATAGAATCAGTGCCAGGGCAAAGCTGAACAAATTGGAATTGAACGCAATGAAAACTCAGACCATTGTTTTAGCTTCCAATACCCACCTAACATCCATCCACACACTCTCAACATTAATCCTAAACGATCACCCCATCATTTTCATCTCCTCAGCCAAAAACTTAGACATTGCTATCGACCAAACCCTTTCCTGGAAACCCAACATCGCCCAAATATCCCGACGATTAATAAGTTCCTATAAGTTATTCCATCGTTCACGACATCTCCTTACACAACTTTCTTGTAAGCTCCTTGTATCATCTCTTATCTTCCCTCACTTTGACTACAGTAGTTTGGTATACGGGGGCCTTTCTGAGGACAGATTAAAGCAAATAATGAACTTCTCTATAAGATTTGTGCTTCATACCCCAAGGGCATTCCCGTGTGTCCCACCTTTATGATGACTTTAAGTGGCTCTTCCCCCCTATTCGAAGGCAATATTTCCACGGAGCATTCTTATACCAATCCATCAACTTGCAACATCCATCCTATTTCTATAGTCTCTTAAAATTTAAATCCTCCTTCCAATCCCAGGGCACAAGATCTCGCCTCTCTGACCTTTATACTCGTTCCCACAGAATCAAAACATTTGAACGTTCCTTTCTCGTCCGCTCCACCGCAGTGCGGAGCTCAATCCCTCCTATCATATGTCATGCTTCTTCACTATCCTCATTTAAATCCTTTCTTTTACAAAAACCAACATCTCCTAGCTTCCCAAAAAGATGCTCTCTAAGCAAGTTAGTCGTTAGCTTAAAATGAAATGTATTGAATAATTTACTTTTTTGTTTTGTTTTGTTTTTTAAGAAGATATAAATCATTCTATGGGTGTATAATAATACAAAAAAAACCTTTAGTCCAAATTCATATTTTGTATCATTTTCTATAAACGTTTCGACCCTCGAGTGGTCATTTTCAATACACGCTTCACATCACCATTTAGTCAGTACATCTCAATCTTTTTTTTCTGTAGACTAACATTTAAAGGAAGCTGGGTGAGGTCCACCCATAGTCAGCCACTGCAACTAATAAGTAGAGCTGGGACTCCCATGAGTCCAGATACTATATACTGATGAGTCCCAGCTCTACTTATTAGTTGCAGTGGCTGACTATGGGTGGATCTCACCCAGCTTCCTTTAAATGTTAGTCTACAGAAAAAAAAGATTGAGATGTACTGACTAAATGGTGATGTGAAGCGTGTATTGAAAATGACCACTCGAGGGTCGAAACGTTTATAGAAAATGATACAAAATATGAATTTGGACTAAAGGTTTTTTTTGTATTATTATACACCCTAAGAAAAAAATATATCTGTAAAGTCCAGTACCCTAGAAGATTGATATTGATATAAATCATGTAAAGAAATGATTGCATGCTAGCTCATGCATTTAACAGTTGTTATTAATTTATTTATTCTCTTTAATAGCTTAATATCTGGTCAGGATTTGTACTTTTATTTATTTACATTATTTTATTTTTTTGTCACTTTTTAAACACTTTATGATTTGTATGATGTAGCCTTCTGGCCATATCATGCTCCTTTTTCTGTTCATGTTTGTTATTCTGAAAGGTCTTAGTCCCAGCATAAAGTTACTTTTCTACTCTATTCTAGTAATATCTATAGCACTATTTCTTACCAATCAAGCTATGAAAATGGTGATCTTCCTTCACAGAAGAAAGTGGCTTTTCTCTGTAAACAATCTGCAAAGGGCCCATATCCACATCTATTTTATAGTTTGTTCTTAGTCTATCTTTTATTATCTCTAAATGAAGTTCACCCATCCCTTAAAAACCAAAATTTATTTGATGAAAGAAATGTCATCATCCAAGTATAAGTAACATTTTATAAAAACTATTTACATACTACTAAACAATGTTTATGCACATCAAAAGGTCAGTTACCTCCCAAAATTGTTTGTCCAGTTTCATCATTCATAGTCACCCTTAAACTAGGATCTTCACGAGAAAGTTCTAAAAGAGCTTTTTCAAGGGCTAACTGGTAGAACTAAAAAAAAAAAAAGTTACCAACTATGATGACTAACAAAAGTTAAAACTTTTAATAATAAAAGGTTTACTGAAACAAAAGGCTCAATGTCAATATCACCAATACTGTTTACAAACTTCTGTCCACGAATTACCTCCCAAATCCATATCTGTAAGATCACCCTTAATCCAATCCCACATCTACGCCTAAGTCAACTTCCAAGTCAGCTCAGCGCTTATTACTGTTTAGGAATTCATTCGTTAACAAACCAAATAACATTACAAGCCCATCTCAACTATCATGATGCTAAATCACTCCAATGATATTAACTGGGATGTTTATCGTTCAACCTTAATGACCAGGTTTCAGATTTATTTATTTGACAGTTGGAAAGATGATAGCTTTATAAATTTTAATTTTTAAATATCAGGACATGGGGCATGAGCTAAATTATGCCCATGCATACTACACTTAGATTTATCATTTATCATTATTTACTGGTCACCTGAAAATTAACTTCTTCCCTTCCCACCTTTGCATACACAATCCCCAATAGTTGAGGATAATACACCAATTCAAATAGTTGAGGCACGTCCTATGAATGCCGGCTGATCAAGTGTCAAAAAAGATGCTCCAAAACAAAATTTATGGGATCAAAAGAGGGGACAAGACCTAGGAGAAGATAAATGGATAATGTGGAGGATGGCCTCAAATGGCTGGGGGTAACAAACTGGAAGGAAGATGAGGATACAAATGGTCTGGAGGACGATTGTCCAGGAGGCCAAGGCCCACCCTGGGCTGTAGAGCTACGCAGTAAGTATTTAATTTTAGTTCATTGATATTATTTTTAGTTAATTATAAGCCAAAAATATGCTTAAGAATGGTTGAACTTAAATTTAATGCCCACAATTGGAAATAAATTTTGCTTGGAGGTTTAAATCTAAAAAAGAGCTCTTAAATGAGGTAAGAACGGTGTAACAATTTTAACACTAACTTCAATTAATTGAATTAGCATATGTTTGTTTGTTTGTTTATTTAACATCACTTTATGCTGCTATGGCTAATCGGACGATGCTACAGTGGGAGATCTAAATTTTGCCTATCCAGGTTTAATTAGGATAGGGTTTAATTTTAACGAGTACCTGATATCGTACAGGCTCGGGACCCCCGTTTAACGTCCCTTCTGAAGGACGGCGTAACTAAGGATTTTTTACTCCCTTAAAAAAATCCTAGGGCCACCTGCCGGGCTACGAACCCGCGATCTTGGGTTTAGTAGTTTGTTATGCTAACCACTAGACCACAGGTGACCGTCAAATTAGCATATGCATTCTAGTTCAACTAAGTTATTAATTTCCTGCATGAGTAATGATGAATTATGAACTAATAACACAATAAAAATTAGTCATCCTGAGTTTCCATCCTTTAATAATCTAATTACTCTTTAGCCAAAATTACTCTTATAGACAGATTTGTATAGATTTTTTGAGTTTGCATTAATTTTTTTTCAATATGACATACATTTCAGTAAAATATTTGCTCAGTGGGATGAGGTTATCTCTTTAGATACTATTAGTATTTATTGCATACTACACTAAATTAATTATGAAAATTAGCCCAATGAAAGAAACATAATTATTTGACAACCATACCGAAATAATAATATAGATTTTTAATTTATGTAAGCAAAGTTTATTGTTGTAACTAAAATCTTATATAGAAATGACTAATTAAATTAAAAAATAAATAGAGATTGATGAACTTTTACTTCATACTTGTACCTGAGATGGAGGTTCAACGGAGCAAAAAAATACAGGGTTAGGTACTAAACTGCCTTGAAGAAGCTTCTCAAATTTATCTTTATTTTCACTGGTAAATGATATAAGTTTCTTAGCTGAAAAGGCAGAGCTGCATATTATATCTCCACTTTGTACAGTCTGAACGAAAAGAAACATGCCATCAATAGTCAAATGGGGCATTTAATAATAATAAAAAAAACTGAAATTAGTTTGTACAGTTAATCAAACTTAAAATAAAAATAATCATATAATAATAAAAATAAATCATTACAATCCCTAAGTGTGGATCACTGTGATAGTTCAGTCTTTAAACATTATTATTTATAGTACTCTTATCTCATACAGAGATTATTCAAATCAAAAAACTTTTGCACTTACAACAAATTTTTTTTTTATTTAATAAATAAAATTGATTAACCAACCTTCAGCCCAGAAACAGCAACAAAATTTCCACATTTAACAGAAGGCACTTCAGTCATCTCATCAGCAAAGACTTTATACAATGATAAAGCTTTATCTGCTTTCTCCTTATGTAAGTTATAGACCTTTTGACCCTAGAACAGAATTAAAAAAATAAAACAAATTAAATAAATACATATACTATGTAAAGATGGAAATTTACTGATTAAAAAAATAACACAAATACATAACTTGGAATAAAATATTTAATATTACTGTTCTTCTACTTAAGTTTTCCTTAAACAGCCTCATAATTTGTTTAAAATTTCATTAAGTTTAAATGATATGTTAACCAGACATATATGGTAAACTGTTAGTAATTCAGGAGAATTAATTTAAATATACTCTCTTAGTTATTAAGAGTACTGATTTAAGTCAGTAGTACTAACAAGATTTTTTCACATCTTAAAGATTTTCAAGCATGCCAATTTATATGCTTATTTACATTCCTGTAATAGCCCTTTCTTTGAACCTATATATTTTTAGTCAATAAGGGGAATACAGTATTATTAAACACATACCGTAAAACAGGGTGAAAAAGTGCCACCTGAGGTGAGAATGTGCCATTCTGCTTTTGCACAGTTAATTGAATTTTCACATGCTCTTTTTTTGAGTAATTTGAGTTATCAGCCTTTGTCATAACAACTATACTAGTTATGCCATCAGGTGTCGATATTCCAAACATCGTGGCTCCCACAATATATTGTGAGGTTATCGTTCATTGAAAGCTGGTGTTTTCACAATTTCTGAAAAGTCCGTAAACTTTCTGGTCATGAGAAATTCGGGGTACGAATTGAGACAGCCAGGTAAGTAATTTTAATTACCTATTTATTCATCTTGATTACGCCTTAATACCGATTTGATAATAATTTATTTTTCTGAGTTATACAATTTTAAAAGCTAGAACACAAGTTTTCATGGCAAGAATATCATTGGAACGTTTTTCACTCCATATTTTTAAGTTCAGATTTTTACATGCAAGGTAAATACAATATTTTTGTATTTATTTCAGGATGCCACGTGTTTACATTAGAAAACCAGGGACGAGACATTATAGAAAGTATTATCCAGAGACTTTGGAACAAATTTTTACCGATATTAGATAATAAAGAATTTTTGTTCACGGAGCTGCTACAAAATACGGTATTCACAAAAATGTGCAAAACAATAAATTAAAAAACAAAGCAGTTAAGAAGAGTGGAGGGCAAATTTTTTTCTCTGAAGAGGAAGAATCAGTGATAGTGGCACATATCATCAGTCTATCCAATTATTGGTTTCCCTTAAATAAACAATATTATAAGTTCCTGAAATAATTTAATTACCTTTATACCTTTCTATTTCTACCTTATCTGACATTGGTTTATTTTGTGCTTAATGCTTGTTCTTATTTGTGTCATCCTTAAAACATAAATTAACTTTTAGTTTGTATATCAAAACAGGGAAGTTAAAAGATACAAATGAAAAAGTATAAATATAAAAAAAGGTGAGATATAAAAGTATGGAAAACCTAGTTTAATTACAGATAAAATATAAAATATATGATAATAGACTCCTAACGTGTTACATAAGTAAAATGTATGAAAAATTATACAAAAATGATGCCAAAGAATAAATGCAGAAGAAATATGTAGAAAGTGATGAATAGGAATCTCGTTGAATGACAGGTAGATGTAAAAATTTGAAAATATAAGTATGGGATGTTATAAAAATGAATATAATTAGAATGAAGTTATATTAATACAAAATATGATGTAAATATAGAAGAAACATATAGAAATAAAGATATAAAATTCCAGTCGGGAAAGGAGATAAATTTAAAAATTATGATGCTCATTAATTATGAACTCTTTGGTTACAACACATGATGGATGCCAAAGTGATGAAGGGAGAAATAGGTATGAAGAATGGAGAAGGAGAAGGATGAAGATAAGATATAATTATGAAATGTGTACGAACCAAATAGGAGAGGTGGCTGGGTGAACTGACAATTAAAATACGTTACAAAGCAAGATGGAAGCGCTAACAGCGATCTCTAACGGCCAAAAATATAACTAAGAAAGGGAGTATAGGAAAAAGAATAAACAGGTGAATATAATGACACGTAAATAATGTATAAAAATATTAAAGTAATGAGAAAAGAGAGACAACAAAGAGTACTAATGACTAAATGAATGGGAAATGGTAGAAAGATAATAACAATAAAATTTATCACAAAAGACTTTGTTGACTTCTTCTGGTTTAGACCGTGTTGATAAATTTTTCGCCAACGTTTCGCCAGCCATGCTGCTGACTTCTTCAGGGCTGAGATGAGAATAGCTCATTCAACACGGTCTAAACCAGAAGAAATCAATAAAGTCTTTTGTAATAATAGTGGCCGTGGGAAACCTAAAAGAGTATTGAATAAAATTTATGTCAAGAGGTCATAATGTGTATCATCATAATAATAACAGAAGCTAGGATAGGCGTATTTTCGAAGTTGAAATGTGGTTTAAAGATAGGGCATGTTCGGATAGTTTAGAAGCGGTTTTGTTATGGGAGGAAATGGCGTATTTGTGTTTGGTAATACGATCTTTAAGGAAGTTTTTAGTTTCGCTGATATAGGAAGAGTTGCATATTGAATAAGGAGTAGAGCAGGGGACAACGAAACGTCGGCACAAATAAAAATAAGTCTTCACTTATTTGATGTTATTTATGACTGCACCCCCCAACTATTTCCATCCTCCATTAGATCTTCCAGTCAACTATTTTCCTCTCTCTATAATAAAAGATTATTTATTTTTTCAGAATACTAAGGGTAGAATATGCCAGTTTTATTTCCTTATTAAATAAAATTCATAAAAAATCAGATGTGGCACATAGTCACTCCATAGACTAGGGTGAAAATGTGCCACAAAAATATCAGTTTTTTGAAAAAAATAAAATTATAACGATATTTTCTTGTACTATAATGTATTCATGAACTATGTGGTGTATTTATTTTTAGTCAAATACTTGACTTTTCTCTAACAATATTTTCACAACAACCTAATAAAGCACCCAATTTTACAGTACTATTGATCTGTAGTAATATCAAAATACCTTTTAGAAAAACTAATTTTGGGTTGATGGTAACCACACCCATTCAACAATTGAAATCCCCAAAAATTAGTGCATTCAAGGAATATGTTTTTTTTTTTCAAAATTTTGATTGATTTAGAGAAAACATTCAACAGGCCCTCACACAATATTTTGGATCTATGTAAACCAGACTCATATAACTACAAACCAATCCTAGCATCATCATTCTTAAGTTTTTTGCTGAATTAAGGATCTTCAACAGTAAGAACTGCTTTAGCTGGTATCTTTCTCTAAGTCATGATTAATCAATAGCTGTAAAATGTGGTAATGCTTATGGAATATGGGAGACTCATTGCTTATCTAGAAAAAAAAACTTTCATAAATTAATGATTAAGGCATAGAAGTATTATCCTGATGCAATGGAAATAAACAGAGTAGGATGGATAGATGATTTTATACGGCAAAGAAAAAACATTCAAACAAATAAAAAATATATCAAAAATAAGTATAAAAAAATCGGCTAATGTATGAAATGATAAGTGGTTTGTTAATTTTACTGATACAGTATTTCCATCAGACGTGAAAGAGTTTTTATTTCTCGGCCCTAAATATTGTATAAATTATGAACCAAATCAATTACCCGTAACATCTATCATTAGTGATATTGAATATATAATACAAAATATTGTGGAAGAAAGTGCTCGTGATGAAATAAGAGGCAAATGCGTTAATATAATTACAAATTACAAAAATAATAAACCTAATAATAATTATAACAAGAAAGATTTTAACACACAAAAATTGTACAAAAAAAACCAAACAATTTTTAAAAACATAACCTAATATAATAATCACAAAAACAGACAAAACAAACCAAACTGTCGTGGTCAACAAAGACGAATAAATAAATAAAACGCAGTTATTAATAAATGATATCCAAACTTATAAAAAAGTTGGTTCCAATCCTACACACAGATTGATGACAGATATAAAATAACACTAGGATTATTAAAAAAGAATAATTACATTGATATAAAAACATACAATCAACTCATTACTAATTCCCCGACTTTCCCAAAATTATATTCAATTATAAAAAATCATAAACACGGAAACCCAGACAGACCCTAGTATCATTCATAAATTCACCGACTATGAGCTTTCAAAATACTTAGCTAATTTATTAAATCACCTATCCACAAATAAATATAATCTTAAAGATTCATTCGAATTTCGTCAAAAAATAAAAAATTAATAAGTTCCTAAAGGATATAAATTAATTTCATTAGATGTATCATCTTTATTTACTCACACCTGCATTTTCAAAATAAAAACTATAATAGAGAAAAATTGGAATAAACTAAAAACACAAACTAAAATCCCAAAAAAACTATTTCTGCAATTACTGGCTTAATGTACAGATAGAGGATATTTTCAATTCAATGAAAAATTTTAGATCCAAAAATTCTGATCTCCTACTTCACCTATCTTGGCTTATATTTATTGAGAAGAACTGTTAAATACAGTCATACCCAAAATACCATTTAATATCCCGTTTCTATTTAAATTTGTGAATGATATAATAACAGCTACCAACCGAAAACAATGAAAAAGAAATAATGTTAAATAAATTTAATATATATTCCACTCGATTAAACTTTACTATTGAATTTGAAATATATAATAAAATACAATTTTTAGACGTTCTCTTAATCAGAAAATCAAACAGGGAAATAGAAACTAAATGGTAGCAAAAACCTATTCATTCTGGTTGATACATACATTACACAAGACAATGCCCCAAAAGATATAAAATAACTATGAAAAAAACCTAATAAATCGTGCGAGAAAATTATCATCCCCAATACACCAAAAAACAGCCTAAAACAAAATAGTTTACCTCTTATTAAGAATGGTTATCCAAACAGCCTCCTTTGTAATTTATTAAAAACAACAAAAACACTTTCTAACCAAAACAACCTAAATGAAACCAATTCTCAAAAATACTATACAATACCCTATATACCAACACTTTCCGAAAGACAAGCAAAAACACTCACCGGTAACAAAAGTAACATTGACTCCGCAAT
Organism: Arma custos; assembly: GCA_037127475.1. Lineage (NCBI taxonomy): Eukaryota > Metazoa > Arthropoda > Insecta > Hemiptera > Pentatomidae > Arma > Arma custos. The sequence continues at coordinate 18,341,233 of CM073761.1, read as the reverse complement.
TACTTTCAAAAACACAGCCACACTGTCAAGAATATTTACTAACACCGAAGATTTGGATAAATTAGAGCTCTCACTACACATTTTAGAAAAACACAACATACATTTAAATTTGATAAACCTAAAATAATGCACCAAGAGAAAAATAGTTTCAAACAGAATATAAAAGAAATGATAACTATAGTGAAGTATAAAAATCGTACTGTAAACAAAAATCGGATGTTCAAGGTCTAAGTTCGTGTTATGCAAATTTAATTAATTCTTAATAAAACAATAATAGAAATAATCTAATATGATTCAACAATCAAATAAACCTGCTGTTCCTAAAAATAGATTACTTACTCCTTGATTACAACTATCGCAGTATTAAGATTTTATGAAATATTGTGAAGTAACTGATTAATGATTAACTGATCAATTCTTTAAAACTTGTAAGTACAACTTATCTAATTAACATCTTACACATGTCAATTTATATTTATTTTAGTGTAAATTTTTAATCAAAATATGAAAAATCTAACTTTTTCCAAGTACCCAGAGTATATTCGAAAAAACACAAGAGGTCCTCTTTGCTTATCGTGCAATACTTTGAAGGATTTTCCTATAATACTGTCCTTAAAACACTCCTGAATTTTACATTCTGAAAATTCTAATGGTGAGGGCAAATACTGAATTATGGCATCCAATAGTGTTTCTATTCCAATGTTCTTGTAGGAGCTACCACAAATAACAGGAATTCCTTTCTGAAAGAATAAAAAATATTTAAGTCATATAAGATGGTTGAAATAATATAAATAAAATGCAAAATGTAATTGAAAATAAAAGGCTTCCAAATGTTTTATTAATTTATTATTTCTTAATATTTCAGAAGTTAAATACCATGTACAAAACTAACATTTCAATAGGGGGCATGGGAGAGGGAGGGGCAATGAGCCGCATAACATGAGGTAGAGCATGAGACAGATGCAGGTGTCTCCCTCATTCTCTGAAGAATGATAATACCTAAGTGCCCTGCTTACTGCTTGTGACTGCTCCGTCCTCCCAATTTCTAATAACGCCTACTGTCAACTCCTAGTGGTGCCTCCTGGGGAGTCCAATGGGACACATATGTTTCTGCACTAACATGACTATAGTCAACTATGCTCTTTAACACCCAAGCCAAGCGTTGGGCACTTGAGCTGTGGATGGAAGGCAGGATGTGTACTAAAATACATTGTCAATAACGCAATGTAATCAATCCACTATAATTTTATTTACGCCACTGCTGGGAGAGGGGGTAGCACCTACAATGCAACCACCTCCATACAAATGGGAATAAAAACATCAAATTTTTATTCTAACAGCCAACCTTGCAAAGATGAAGAAACTTGAAATGAAAAGACTTGTCTTCTAAAAAGGCAGGCACCCCAGCTTGCAATACAGATAGAGAAAAATCCGAGAGCATCCCCAGCTAATTTTTTTTTTTAGCCAAATCCCAATTGCTTAATAGTCATATACCTCTATGTCGACTCTTCGACAGAGTATGAGAAACTGTTTCATATGTCCATTTTGAGCACCCCTCTTAATTAATTGATATCTCACTACGGTGTCTGGAAGATGTAACCACAGTGAGCAGTACTGATGCTTTAAAAGTCTAGGAATGAGGAGTTTTAATGACATTTCCATGTCTGTCCCCAAGCTACACAATAAGACCTTGGTGATATCTTAATTAGCTTCTGGTTTTATTCCGTACATCACTTTGACCAATGATTTGATCAAGATTTGCTATTAAGTACTGGTTGACCCCAAAGACAAGCAGCTTCAGCACATCTTTTGGGGAGCATTCTTAACTAATCCTATTATTGAATAGGAACTAATAACTATAACATACAGCACCTTCACCAGGACATTTCAGGCTATTCATGCAGTTAAAGTACTACGCAAAGATGAAGGTCAATGCTTTCCTCTAACAGTCGCAAGGCTTGGGAACTGCATTTATATCGCCGACTTTGTATCTGATGCTGTTTGACCTCTCGTGAGACAGTTAGGACCTCTCGATAAGAGCCCCGAAATATATATGGGAAATAAAAGACTGATTCAAAACACCAGAATGCATGCCATGTGATTGAAACCTTTTACAGTAAAACCTCGAATTAACGGACAGCCCTGGTGCAAATATTTTTGTCCGTTATTTAAAGGTGTCCTTTAAAGGGAGGTTTTATTTTTTCATAAGTATGTATTTGTACAAATTAATTCTCTCTTATTCAATTTCCCATGTGTTTAAAAGATAAGTAGAATAAAAAAAAAAAACACCGCACGGTTTTTGAGTGTTCCCTAAACTTGTGTCCAACCGATATTGAGTCTTTCCGCTAGCGCACGTACACTTAACTTTTCACGGTCATAAACGTCGATTACATTTATTTTTTGTTCTAAAGTCAGTCTCTTACGTGAGGGAGACAGGGAGACCGCCTGCCACGTGGGTTAGAACAGAACTAAATTTTAATAAAGCAAGTTCGAGAATAAAAAAAAAAGTACTTAGGTGGAAAACCTTTACTCAAAAGTAAACACAGCTGTCCCTGTTTTCTTAGACCGGAAACAACTAATTGTTTCCGAGAAACGGGAAAGGGATAAAGTCACACTGTCCATCTTTTAGAGGTTTTTTTAATCGATTTATAATCAACACAGCCTGTCCGTGACCGTTAATGAGAGGTTTCGTTAAATAGAGGTTCAAATGCCTTAAACATTGTATTAAAATGTTGGTGCAAAAAAAATCGTCCGGTAATGGGGAGTGACCGCTATTTAGGGGTGTCCGTTAATAGAGCTTTTACTGTATTAGATTATAAATAAAAATCATAGTATAATATAATATAATATAATATAATATAATATTTATATATATATATATATATATATATATATATATATATATATATATATATATATATATATATATATATATATATGTATAGTATAATATAATAATTATTATTTATATACAATAATAAAACAGTCTTTGGCATTAAAACCAATTGGATTAAATTAAAAGTATTGAAACCTTTCGTAATGAAATAAATTACTTTCACTGAATATTACAATGAACAAAAGAGAGAAATAAAATAAAAATAACAATTACTATCAATAAAACAGAGAACAATTTCCATGGACAGATAATTTCAATTTCAACTTCTTTATAGTTTGGAGACTTAGGGGCTTTTCGTTGGAATTTTTCCACGGTCTTATGATTTTTAATGTTTCGGTCATTTTAAAAAAAAATGGTGCTTTCATTGTTCATTGGGTCTGTTAAATAGTTGTTACTTCCAAACAACTAAACTTGTCAAATAAACTACATATCCGAGGCATCAATGTGCAGAGATTATAACTCTGCAATGAATATTCTTAATAAAACAGTGTTAATTAAAATATACTTTTACAACCATCAAGGAGACCTAGAACATGTGAAAGGTTTGCAGTAAAAGTGATTCAACAGGAAAATAAGATGAAATTATTTATACACTGATGTGAAAGAAACTTCAGGTCTTGGGAAATCATAAAAGGAAACCGAGAACTGAAAACCTTGCATCATGATGTCAAGAATTGTAATCTACAAACTGTAACTGAGGTAATGAAAGAATGAAAATTACTCCTAATACAAAAAGGACACAATTGTGGAATTCAGTGGTAGCCCAAAGAGTGAAAGAAAAGAAAGATACTTGGAAGAATATACATATATTTATATAATAAATTTAAAAAATATTATTCCAGGAAATTAAACTACATCTTACCTTAGAAAATGTAACTTTACGAATAGATAATATTAACTCCTCTTTAGAAACAGATTCAAAACATCCAGTTTGAAGAATAATATCAGCAAGATCATTATCCAATGACGATAATTGATCTATCAAATGATTTCTTTTTTCCACCACTGAAGTATAATTTTCGTCTGTATCATTTATTTCAGAAACTGAAATTTCTTTATCAGACCAAATAATTTTTTTCATAGAAACTAAATCCACAACACCTCTGAATATGGATTTTTCTAAAATCATACATAAGAAATAATATTAAATAAATAGAAGAGGTATAAAATAGTGCATTCAATAAATTTTGAAGTAAATGGTTGACCATTTCTTCCCGACTTATTATACTAATTTGCAGATACATTTGAATATTCTTAATAAAACAGTGTTAATTAAAATATACTTTTACAACCATCAAGGAGACCTAGAACATGTGAAAGGTTTGCAGTAAAAGTGATTCAACAGGAAAATAAGATGAAATTATTTATACACTGATGTGAAAGAAACTTCAGGTCTTGGGAAATCATAAAAGAAAACCAAGACCTGAAAACCTTGCATCATGATGTCAAGAATTGTAATCTACAAACTGCAACAGAGGTAATGAAAATGAATGAAAGAATGAAAATTACTCCTGATACAAAAAGGACACAATGGTGGAATTCAGTGATAGCCCAAAGAGTGAAAGAAAATAAAGATACTTGGAAGAAATAAAGTAAACAAGAATGAAGCTATTTGAAAATATTACACTTAATTAATTACTTAAAGGATAACAAGACAAATTAATCTACAAGCAAAATGAGACCCTTTATAACATAACAGAAAGAATCTCCTACACAATGAGGAAAATAAGGGTTAATTCCTATGAACATATCCAGCGAATGAATGCAAGTAGGCTATCAAAAAGAATATTTGAATTCCTTAGAAAAAAACAGGAAACAGAACTAAGCATATCTTCTATAACTGCTAATAACATAACCCCAGACAGGAGGATGAGGTGTGAGGCGAGAATGAAGAGGGCTATCAAAATCTTCAATGAAGAAAGGAATAGATCAGAGGATGAAAAAGTACTGGGTAGATAGAAAGTCACGGAATATGCATTCATGATAGATCCAGAGGACATTAAAGCTGGATGAAACTAAAAAATAAATGAATAACATAAAAATTATTCTGTGTTTGAAATGATAAATTACTAAAAGATAAAAAATTTGCATTTTGACTAAAATAAAAATGAAATGTGTTGTTTCATAATGTTCTCACTCATTAGGTTAAGCTTATGTTGTAGTGCGTACATCATATCAATTTTATTTTATATAATTGTAATAACAAAACATAAAAAATATAAAACATAAATACGCTTTGTCTTCGGGATCCCCAGGAACACCCATGTCTCCCGATTTTATGAAGAGTTGAGGTGGTTGTATCCTTCCTATCGCCGCAAGTATTTGCTTGTATCCTTCCTCTATCAAGTTATCCAATCCCGCCGTCCATCATACATATATGAGCTCCTCAAATTTACATCCTCCATCCATTCCCATGATACCCTTCCACACCCTTCCGATTTGTAGATAGAGGCCTATCGAACCGCTGCTTTCGACAGATCGTTCCTGATTCGGTCCTGTTACCTGTGGAATTCTATCCCTTCTTCCATCCGCTGTTCCAAGACCCTTCCTTCCTACCTTCAAATCCCGCTTATTTGATTACTTTCTATCCCTCCAGTTCCCTAAAGAGCATACATAAAATTATCGATAGAATGTTATTTATTTTGTTTATTCATTTTTATTTTCATTTTTAATGTGAAGTAATGTGAAATCTTCATTTTTTCATTATCATAAGAAGCTATTTTTTTATTTATTATTATTTAATCAGCTTTATAGATTGACTTTTCTGCTTGTTTTTTTTCTTTGTACTCTAAGGCGCTAAAGCCCACAATAATGTATAGTTATGTTATTCTAAAGGGACTTGTCCCAGAATAAATAAAGAATTTACTATTATTAAAAATGTATATTAGAGATTGTTTATCATATTCCAACATTTTATTTAATATGAAATTGTTAATTTTGGTTAAAATTAAATGATAATTTATATTGATCTATAAAGCAATAGATTGAGCAAGTGTAGACAGGAGACAAGAGTGGTGGGGAAGAAGTAGTAAAAAGAAGGCTCTTCCTAAGCAGGAAATTGAAGAAGGAGGTACTCTCTTGTCATCAAGAAGCGTGAAATAGGAGTGAAGACAGTCTTGTAGACAACAAGCTTACGACTCACATCTAGCAGAAGAAAAGGACAATAGAAGACTTTGTTATATTGTTCTATTTGGACTGCACTACAGAACAGGTACTGAGAATTTTTACATGCAACTCAATGATGTTATTTTCCAGAAGTTTTATTTAGTATATAGTTAAATAGTGTATTGTTTTGATGAATGTAACTTTAGATTTATAAATGTACAAAGTTGTTTTGGTAGAGACCGAGAAAATTTAACTATAATTGTTAACTAATTGGGTGAAGCCCAAATTATATTGTTCTAATACAAATTTATTTATTTTGTTTTTCCAATTTTCTTACTTCTATTAAATAAATGTGGAATAACTAGAAGGGATTTTATCATCTTTGTATTGGCACCAGAACTACTTGAATTAGATTATCCCTTTGTTAGGTTTTTGTAGTAAAGAGGCATTTGTAAAGTTAAAAAAAAAAAAAAAAACTAACATCTCTGAAAGCAACATAAGGGAAGACATGAACGAGGAATAGGAGAGATGCTCTTATGCTATTACACAAATAGCTGAAAAAGTTCTGGAAACAACTGGAATAGAAGTCTTTGCACTGCGGTTTGATGATGAGTGTAAAGCTGTCACAGATGCAACGAATGTGGCATACCAGATGATGATCAGCAGGACACAGCGCACTGAAGAAGAATATAGGAGAAAGAGAATAGTCGAGAAGAAACTCCATCGTTAAAAAAAGAGGCAGCACAAGCAAGCTGAACTAGGAGAGATGGAAAAGTCTAAGACAGAAAAATATGCCTGAGAATTTTACCAGGTAGCCAACAGAAGTCAGAGGCCTTTCAAGCAAATCCCCACTATGAGTCAAAACAAAAGATGAAGAATCCTGCAGGACAGAATGGAATGGTAATGAAAAAAAAATGAAAAGATACTTTCAATACCAGTTGAATGGAGAGGGTGAAATACATGGATAGCATACCACTCAAAGGAGATCTAGAGCCTCCTGATGTTGAGGAAGTCAAGGGATCGATCGACTCAAGAACAATTAAGCCGCAGGTATTGATGACCCACCAGCCAAATTTTTCAAGCAAGGAGCGACCGAACTTATCAGATCCCTTCACAATAATAAAATGACTGTGCAAGTAGAAGAGTGCATGGCTGAGAAGTGGAGGACTTTAATATGCCCCATAAATAATAAGGGGCTTATGCTCAAGAGTGATAGGGGAATATCCCTTTTCCCTATTGCCTAAAAAGTACTAATACAATATAATATAATACAAGTACTACTCTTCCTTCTTCCATTTGCTGAGCAGAAAATCGGATGGTACTTATGTTGATTCATGTATGGAAAGTCAACAACAGATCAGATTTTCACTGTCACACCATCTTTCCATCTTTATTACATTTCAATCTCCATCTCTTTTGGAAAGAGTAGAGAATAGGACACACCATCTGTTTGTTGATTTTAGATCTGCATGACATTATTGATCCGAAATTGAACTGTATAAGGCCCTCATGGAACTTAAAGTGCCTCCTAATCTTGTCCGGCTTGTCTGGATGAGCTGCTGGGCATCGAATGTTTTGTTCAGGTTCAAAGAAAGCAATCAGGGAGTTTCATGACAATAAGAGGAGCATGGTAGAAAATTCTATTCAAAGGAAACAAAATAGCCTCGGGTGTGGACTGATCTCAAGGAAAAGAACTGGCGCTCATAGGGATTTACAATTTGAAAACTGTAACATACTCTGACAGGGAAAGAGACAGAGCTGGTTGAAGAGATTAAGGCTTAAGATTACCTAAGATTGATATACTTGGCATTATCGAGGTTAAGAAGAAAGGGATTGGAAAATTAAGACTGAACGAGGACTATGCCCTTATATATGCTGGAATTTCTCAAGGAAGCTATGCAAAAGAAGATGTGGATATAGTTACCCACCAATGTTTAAGGATTGGAAGCCTATCTCATCGAGGATAATTGATGCTAATTTTGTGTTGGCCATTGGGAAAGTTACTTTCGTTGCAGCTAGCATCAACAGAGGATGCAGGAACTATGGATAAGGAATCCTTCTACTCAGACTTGCAAGGACTGATTAATAAAATCAAGGAAAAGGGACAATCTGCGATACTGAGCAGAGACTTTAATGTTAGAACAGGTTGTGATCTCTTTGCTGCTTGTGGCACCCTTGGACTGCATGAGTGTAAGGAATGGAAACAAACAACGCCTCATTGATTTCTGTGTGGACAATGACATGCTTGTGGGAAATTCCTTCTTTCCCTACAAAGCCTCGACGAATACTACCATGAAAGCATCAAGAATTGCTGGTGTAAAGTGAGGACATTGAGAGGGAAAAGAAATAAGCCGGTGAGAAATATCAAACACTCAAGCAGCAAGATTTTCACTGAAGAAGAGAAAATATTGGAACGATGGAGGCAGTTCTATCAGATGCACTTCTATGGCAGAGAAGCTATTAACACAAAGGAACATCTGGTAGGAAATAATATTCTTGAGAGTCTAGAAATCATCGAGGAAGATGAAGCTGAATACACCATCGGAAAAATTAAAATAGGTTGGTTGGTAAGTTGGTTGTTATAAATTCGATGTGTAAAACCGATCAGTCATCAACGCCTTAGTACAAGTAGATCTTATCACTACGATTAAATCAGCATATGAGACAGCAAAAGGAGTAGTTAGGATCAACCACTACAGATCCAAGTCTTTTCCCCCAGAAAGAGGTGTGAGGCAGGGTGACAGCTCAAGTCCTCTTCTATTTATATTGTTTATGGATTAAATCCATAAAATATGTATGTTTCAAACCCTATTGTACGCCGATGATATTGTACTGATCGTAGACACAAAAGACAAGCTGCAGCAAGCCCTGGTGGAATGGGAGGAAGAACTCATCCGCAAAGGAATGACAATAAATAGCAAGAAAAGCAAACTGTTAGTGGTATTAAGAGAGGAACAAGAAGACATCCAGCTGATCTGTAATGGTGAGGTACTTGAAGTTGTAGAAGAATACACCTACTTGGTGAAAATCATCAACAGCAGGGGAAAAATTGACTCAGAAGTAGCAAACAGAATACCCAAAGCCAACCAGGTTTACTACCCTATCTGCAACAGTATAGTTGGGCATAGGGAGGTTGGTAAGGAAACCAAAATGCACTTTTACAAATCAGTTGACCTCGCAAACCTCACTTATGGAAGTGAAAGCTGGGTTATGCTGGATAAGCAAGGTAGCCGTACGAGAGCTGCGGAGATGAAATTCCTGCAGAGAGTTGTTGGAAAGACCAGGATAGACTGCATCAGGAATGAGAGGATTAGAGATGAACTAAAAGTGATCAAGCTAAGGGATTTCATAAAAAACTGATAGCTAAAGTGGTTTGGCCACATCTGTCGGATGGATGAAGAGAGAGAGCCCAGGAATGTCATGGAAGCTAGACCCACTGGGAGGAGGGCGAGAGGCCGTCCTAGAATTTCCTATCCGGAATACATTCAGTGCATCAGAGGGGAGAGAGGCAAGACCCTCCAGGAAATGAGGTAGCTCAGTATGAACCGAGAGGCATGGCTGCATTGGGTGGAGGCTCCTTGACGCCAGCAATTGCATAAGTCAAAGAAGAAAAGAAGAAGACTGTCCCTTTTCTCAATCACCTGTCCCCAAACAAAGATCTGGGGCACAAAAATAGTTCCGAAGCCGCATGATAATTGAAACTTATGGAGCTTGTCAGTCACGTAGGTTCCAATGCTGAGCTGAGGGCAATGTTGATAATTAAAGTGAATGTAAAAAAAAGGTGTCAAGAATTTTATTCTTATTTAAAATCATCACCAACTTTATTAAGTAAATTTGATTCCCTGACAAATATTAATATAATTTTAAAAATATGTTCCATATAATCTAACAATTACTGTAGGAGGAACTTTCCTTAAACAAAGCTAGTGAACTCATGGCTGATTTTTATTATTCACAATATGTTACAATAAAAATATAATTAATCTGAATATATTTTTATTTTGAAGAGAAAAGATTTGTCCTGGCCGGGACTCGAATACCCTGTAATTAATTTATTTATTTAATTTAATACCTTTTCCAAATAAAGAGCATTAAAAAGTTGTGTTTAATTTCTTTGGCGTATAAAAACCCAACAAAAGAGGAAATAGTCCCAAAAATTATTGAGCAAAATAGGTTACAAGAGGAGGACTTGAAACTAAGAACAATTCTGTCGAACCAGCACAGGAACACAGATGGAGGTTCACTGATTAAAATATGAAAGCACGCAATTGTGGAGATAACTCCCAAAGCGAGAACGTTGCTGGCTGGCAGGGCGTTCGTGGACATGGTGACCTGCTCCGTGGAAGATTATCACTCGGCTCCGAGGTGCTACGTCTGCTCCAGGATAGGTCATACCAAGAAGTTCTGCACGGCCGTCCAGCCTACGTGCCCGCTCTGCTCGGAGCCCCACAGCCTGAGGGAGTGCCGATCTGAGGCACACAAATGCATCAATTGTGTGAGTCATAATAATAGAGTAAATATTAAGAGGAAAGTAGATTCTAATCACCCTGCATTATCTAGAAATTGTCCTTCTTACAAGGCGGCTTTAGATAGAATAATTGCAAATACAGACTATGACTGACAAACTAAATAACTACAATAATGGTAGATTATCGTTAGTCTGTAAAACTTTTAACTATATAAAAAGCAAGTTACTAATAAATTGTTTAAAAGTAAATAGTATAAATTTGATAGTAAGTTATATGCTAATCAATATTAAAAATATTAAGAATAGTGGAACATTTCTAATTAAATCATATCTAAATACAACAAATACATTTATTATAAAGCGATCAATAGCAGAAATTAACCAACAACTTTCAACTGCTATCATCTGGAACTTGCTGTATCCAGTTAATAGTTATAAGATAACACTTTTGAGTTGTACTGAAATGAATAGGAAAATGTGTATAAGTAAACATATGTTTTCAAGTGACTGTTTCTAGTAATATAAACATGAACGTTTTACAACTAAATACTAAACATTCTAAATACTGTACAAATTTACTGCAACAAATTATAAACAAGAAACAATTAGACATTTTACTGATTCAGGAACCATACTCTTACAACAAAGATATCACTGCTACAGCTACAGAGGATACAAAATTTATCAAGCATATGACGACATCCCTAGAGCAGCAATAGTAATTGCAAATCCTACCTAGACAGCTGTTTGATAACACAATTTTCAGATCGAGATATGATAACAGTGGAGGTTATTACAGGGAGAGACAAATATATCCTTGCTAGCTGTTATTTCGATATTACTAGGGACATAAATATCGATTTAAATAAGCTTAATAAATTTATCACAAGCTATAGAGGTTATAATATAGTGATAGGCGTTGATTCGAACAGCAGATCCAAAGTGCGGCATGATAAGATTTCTAATACAAGGGGATTACTTTTGGAAGAGTTCATCGTAACTAATGAGTTATTAATAATGAACATGAAGTCAAATATTCCTACTTTTGATGGGCATCAAGGGCAGAGTAATATTGATTTAACTCTGTCTAATATACAAGCTACAGGAAGAATAAAAAACTGGACCATTTCAAACGAAACTAATCTTACAGACCACAACTGTATTCTATTTGAAATTAAATGTAATAGGCCTTTTGAAAATACAAATAAAACAAGAAAATACTTTACCTCAAATGCTGATTGGAATAAATTTGAGACTAACTTACTAACACAACTTGAAAAAGAATTTATACCGCGTACTGAAAACAAATTTACAGCTGAAGAACTACAAAACTATATTATTGAATCACTACATTATATGAGCACAAATTTAATTTCCAGAATGATGACTAAAATAATAATTAAAGCTTCAAATATGACGTTTAAAAAATCAAGTAATAGTCCCCGTATAAAACAATATAAGTCTGTTCCTTGGTGGAATGATGAACTGTCAGCCCTACGTAAAAGAACGAACAAGCTCAGGCAGCAATATCAGAAGATTAAAATCAACCAAGAACTCAGAAATAAAGCTAGAGACAGCTATCTGGAAAGTCGCCATCTTTACCAGAAATTAATTAGGCAATCCAAAATGGAATCTTGGAAATCGTACTGCACTAACGCTAAACCATGGGACTGGACTTATAAATGGGCTGCAGGAAAAGTAAAGAATCAAATGCTTTTAAAAACCATACAAACATCGACTAACAACCAGTATACCAACAATCTAAAGGAGACTTTGAATCAGGTAATGACCGACCTAATAAATGTAGATACTCCTGAATCAGATGACAGCAGACATACTATAATTAGATCGAATGTTATGATACCTCCGGATACAACTGATGACTTACCAATAGAGGACCATGAAATTTTGATCGCAATCAAATCATTAAAAACAAAAAAATCTCCGGGTTACGACGGGATTACTCCTATAATTTTCCAAAAAGTCTTCGAATTTGTACCAAATTTAATACTACATTGGTACAAATTGCTCTTCAGAAGAAACGAATTTCCAGACAACTGGAAAATTGGTCTATTAGTCTTAGTACCGAAACCCTCTAGCACTAAGCTTAGACCAATTAGTATGCTTCCGATCATGAGCAAAATTATCGAGAAAATCGTTAAAAGAAGACTAATTAATTTTCTTGTTAAAAACAAAACTGTAAACAAAAATCAATTTGCATTTATGCCGAAGACTGGAACATTAAACGCATTACATTCACTGACCACCAATATCAGCGAAGCTCTAAATAAAAAAGATCAACTTCTAGTTATCAGCCTTGACATAAAAGGGGCTTTTGACAATGCTTGGTGGCCTGCTATATTAAATAATCTCAAAAAATATAGGTGTCCAAAGAATTTATATTTATTGATTAGAAATTTCCTTGAAAATAGACGGTTAATTTTTACAACGAATACTATCTCCTGCTTAAAAACTCTAACGCTAGGAACACCACAAGGATCATCTCTATCGCCCATTCTTTGGAACATATTAGTTAATACAATTTTCGACATTGACTTACCAACTAACTCAAAATTAATTATTACGATATATTAATTTTAATCAGAGGAAATTGTTTTCAAAATTTAAAACAGATAGCAAACACAACTTTAATCAAAATACATGAGTGGACAAAAACCTGCAAGTTAGAACTCAACACAAGGAAAAGCAAATACATTATTTTCAGCAGAAAAAGGTATTTACCGGATTTAGACTTTGTCATTGGCAATGAGCAATTGGAGAGCACTCAAACATTGACCTTTCTTGGCGTTGAGTTCGATAGAAAAATGAGTTGGTCGAAACACATAGAAAGAGTATACGTCAGGACTATGCAAACAGTTAACTCCCTGACTATTGCTGCAAGAACAACCTGGGGCCTAGGGGCTGAATGTTTGAAGACAATATACGAGGAGGCATTGATTCCCAAAATGCTTTACGCGGTGTCGATTTGGCATAGAGCAATTGAGAAAAAATGCCATCTACGGAAACTTCAGAGACTACAAAGAATCATAGGTATCAGGATTGTCAAGGCATATAAAACTATATCATATGACGCAGCTTGTGTCTTAGCAGGAATTGTACCCATCGATCTTAAAATTAGTGAAATCGTACAACTCTCATCGATTAAATTGCGAAACGATAACCTTAGAGAAATCGAACCTAACATGATAGAAAGGGAATCTGAACCTTTTGATTGGTTACACCCCTCAACATTTGCCAAACTTTACACGCACTTGACACAACATAACGGAACGGGTACAGAAATCACTAACATATACACAGACGGAAGTAAAGAAAGCAATAATGTAGGCTGTGCTTGGCTACTTTGGGACACGAATGGGAAGATGCTATGTGCCCAGTACAAACTAGGCTCTACGAGTTCCAACAACCAAGCTGAGAAGTACGCAGTCGTAAAAGCGACAGAATTCCTTCTTGACCTTCCAAACAACATACATACAGACATAGTCATATACACAGATAACAAAATCTTGATACAATCAGTTCTCAACACAGACGTACATGACGAGCTTACCGAAAATATCAGAATGAACTTGTGCACACTTAGGCTTCTAAATTTCTCTGTAAAAATAATATGGGTAAAGGGTCACTCTGGTATCGAGGGCAATGAGATAGCGGATAAATTAGCAAAAGAGGCAGCACAAAGTGATATGTCTCCATCTTTTCAAAAAACACCAATTTCGTTCATTAAATTCAAAATTAGGGAAGAATCAATTATGAGGTGGAATGAACGGTGGACTATTTCAAATAAATCTCCTAGTTTGCATAGGTTCATTCCAAAACTAACAAACAATAACTACAAATTAACAAAAATTCCACTAACTACAAACTAACTCAGGTTTTAACTGAACATGGACATACCAAATCATACTTACACAGATTTCACATAACCAACGATAGTACTTGCTCAATAGACAAAGAAGAACAGACATTTAAACATATAATATATGACTGCCAATTGTATGAAGGACAAAGATCAAAATTAATTATCTCCACAATATTAAGAGGGAAAGTTTGGCCAGTTGCTGAACATGATCTATACAATCAATTTCGACCCGAACTCACTAAATTTATTTATAGTATTGATTTTGAAAAGTTGACATCCATATAAGAAACTCCCTGTACTATACTAGGTAAAAAAAAAAAGATAATCATTTTGTAAGTATTGTAATTTTAATTAAAAAAAAAAAAAAATGTTAATTGTAAAATTTATAGTTGTTAAATTCGTTAATTTTGTTAATTATGTTAAGTTGTAACAGCATGTATATAATAATGTCTTTTGCATATATTTTAGAATTGTCAAACTGTAGTTAACTATTTGTAAAATGAATTTATAAGCCACATAGTATACTCACGTATGGAATGTGCTAACAAATAAACGGTCCTTTCAAAGGGTTACTTTGAAAGGAAAAAAAAAAAAAAACCCATATCCTGTTTTGAGTATAAAAAAAAAATATGGTCAGTTTGTCTTTTATGCAAAGATTGAACTGTGGCTGAAATTTAATTTTATATTTTGAAAGTTTTAAAGAAATTAAAAATTTGTTTTAAAAAATAGAGGTTTATTTTGTTTCCATTTAATGTATGTTTTCATTTCATTTTAATAATTTGCATTTATGTAACTTTAGTTTGTATCTATTTTTATTGCATCTTTGAAATACATTCTTTTGTAATTGATGTAAAATTATCCATTCTTAATCAGGAAATAGGAGCATTTCGATGTAAGTTCTGAATTTCTCAGTGTGTTTGATCAATTTCTCTTTCAGTTTGTCTTTGGTGTTTTCTTTATCACTTTATTAATTTCTTAATTTTTTCTAGTTCTGTTTTTTAATCTCAAAATTCACATTTTGACAGGGTTATTGCTCGCCACTTTCAAATGTATAAATAATTTCAATCCAGTGAATTTTTCAGAGAATCAGGGATTTCAAAATTGATAACTATCTTTGCTTCACGGCCTCAACATCACCTACAAAAATTATAAACCTATTTATCTATCCTCAGAGAGTATAGTCAAATAGAAATGTGAGAGTTCAGAGTGAACTAAACTCTCACATTTTTAAACATCTAGGGAACTATTTAAAAAAATAAACAGAGAAAGAACAAACTGCTTTTCATCCTGGGTAGAGGACAAGAAATGTCGACTTCAGAACGAATTGGTCAACTATTGACCAGATATTTTCTGTAAAATAAATAATAGAAAAACAAAAGGAATTTAATAAGATTTTATTATCCTTTTCATAGATTTAAAATTGTTTCAGACTGTAACATATTGCCATAAATGAAATCTACAGACGTCCATTGCCTATGCTTATAGATGCAAACAACGTCCTATTTCCTATATCCTTAGTATTATAAAACTACAGTAAAACCTCTGTTTCGCGGAACCTCTGCAATACGGAATCCTCTTGTTAACGGAAAAAATGATTGGTCCCGGACAAAACAATACAGCAAATTTACCTCTCCTAGGCGGAAACTCCAGTAAACGGAAACGGAAAGATATTTCATCAAAATTGGTCAAACGACCTCCATTTAGAGGAAACGGGTAACGTTTCCCAGTAACGTTACCCGGTAACGTTTCCGGCCTTGTCGACAACTGCTTTTCCTGTTCTTTGAGATTTAAATGCTTAATTTTCTTGGAACATCTTCTTCCGTTCGAGTATTTCCCAAGTTGCTCACACTTTTCAGTTCTCAAACAGTTTCTGTAAGTAGCATATCGTCGATCGGTTATTACGTATTTCAAATTTTTAAGATGCCAAGGAGTGCATTAACGCTATCTGATAAAGTGAAAGTGATCGAAATGAAAGATAAACTTTCGATAAAAGATCTTGTAGTTAAATTTAAGTGCGGGAAAACACAACTTTACGACATCATTAAGAACAAGGAGAAAACTATGAAAGAATGGGTGAGTAGCCAAAACTCATTAACTTGTAAAAGAATAAGTACGCCAAAATTTGATAAAATAGATAAAACATTGTACGAATGGTTTGTCAATGCAAGATCAAAAAACTTACCAATATCTGGGCCAATTTTACAAGCCGAAGCCACACAAATAGCCAAAAAATTTAATGAACACAATTTTAAAGCTTCAAACGGGTGGCTGGAAAAATTCAAAAAACGCCATAATATTGTTTGGAAAGAAATTAGTGGAGAAGGAAATGACGTAAACAAAAATTGTGTAGAAGAGTGGAATAAGAAACTTTCAAAAATAATCGAAGGTTATCGAGAACGGGACATTTTCAATGCAGATGAAACAAAGGCATTCCAACAAGATCTCTAGTAACTAAAGGTGAGTCGTGTATTGGGGGGAAAAAGGCTAAAGAAAGACTTACAGTGTTTTTGTGTGCTAATATGATCGGCGAAATAAGAAAACCATTAGTCATAGGAAAAGCAAATAAACCTCGCTGCTTTAAAAATTTAAATGTTACGCAACTTCCAGTCATCTGGAAATTTAACAAAAAAGCCTGGATGACAAGTAGCATAATGGAGCAATGGCTATTTTACTTCAATGCAGAAATGCGTTCTGAAAATAGGCACGTTTTATTGTTTTTGGACAATGCTACTTGCCATCCTGTCGTTCAAATATCAAACGTTAAACTTGTTATGTTGCCTCCAAACACGACCTCGGTTACCCAGCCTATGGATCAAGGCGTTATTTACACCTTCAAATCTCATTACAAAAAATACCTTTTACAATCTTTAATTTCTAAAATGGAAGAATCAAATTCTATTCATCAATTAGCAAAATCCATTAATGCTTTGGATGCAGTCACGTGGATTCCCGAATCCTGCAAAAATATAAAGCAGGAAACTGTGCGTAACTGTTTCCACAAAGCTGGTTTTGTGAGAAAAGAAGCAATGACCGAAGATTTACCTGCTGATAACGCAACACTAACAGAAATTCAGAACCTCTGTAGCCTTATTGATGTGAATGCAGAAGATTTGATATGGTTAGATGAAAACCTAGAGATTCACCAAACATTCCACTCTGCCTCTTCATTTATCGAAGACATCGAAAATGAAGAAGAAGAAATTGAAGACGAAGCAGACGAAGAATGTGCAGTAAAAAATTTTGCAACTGCCACCAATTATTTTAAGGAACTTCAGAAATTTGCGGCATCAGTGTCGAGTGCAGAGTTGCTATTACGAGTAAAGCACGCGAATGTGCCGAGAGATTATCTGTAGGAAATAAAAAACAATCAATCATATCCGATTATTTCGGTGTTAAAATGTAAATAATTTTTTGAATCATTAGTTTGTAAGCCAGTTGTCATTTTTCAAATACATACTTTAAATAAAAACATTTTTTTTACATTGTTCTTTATTGTACTTTTCGTTTTTTAAAATAACCTCCGCATAACGGAACCTCTCGTTACGGAAGAAATTTGTTGGTCCCATGCAATTCCGTTATATAGAGGTTTTACTGTATATCACTATTGCATTTATTACCCCCTAAATTCATTAATCTTCTTTTAATAATAAATGATTTATCATTTTTCGCTAGGTGATACAGTTATTTTATTTCATTATTCCGAATACAACAATTACATTTTGAATGCCATTGCCAAAGAACACCTCTAAACCCGACAAAAAATTATGTACTAGGAAAGTATACATTAAATGTTTATTTGAAAATATGAAGCAAAATTTTTAAACCTGATCAATTTCAAAATTTCACAACTTACATCTTCAACCTCCTCGGTATCAGTTCCAGGTTGGATTGATGCATATTTTGAGTCCAGTTATGTTTGCTGTTGCATGCTTCCAATATTAAGGATTTGAAGTTATCACTTTTTAAATTCTGACCACTCTCAATGTAGTGGTTTTACTTCATGTTTGTATAAGCTAACAGCTTTGAGTTTTGTTTTTTTATATTTTTTCAAACCTATTTTCAAAATTTAACAGTTTCAAAACTGCAAAACTTATGTCATAGGGTATTTTAGATTCCATTTAAGGTTATGTTTCTACATGATTTGAGTCCAGTTCTAAGCGGAAGTAACTAAATTAAATAAGCCTAAAAAATTGTTGATTATAACTAAATCAGTTTTCAAAAGTTTCCAATAACTTCTAAAGAAATAAAATCTTACCTTTGAAAGGGATATGTAAGACCAAGGGTATTACACCAAGTTTTTCTTTAAGGGATTTCTCACAAAGAGTAATATCACTATCAGAACGATCCATTTTATTAACATAAACTAAACAAGGAAGTTTTTTATCATTTGCTTGCTTCCATACCGTAACAGTTTGCACTTCCACACCTGGAAAGAATTGATATACTATTCACAATCAAAGATTAAAAAATAAATACCTTAATTAACAATTAACCAATGTTGGATACTAGTATGATGTAAAAACTTAACATCTAAATTTATCAAGAAGAGTATTTTAAAAATAAAATAAGAGGAACAGAATAAAAAATAATGCAAGGGAATTAACGAGGACACATGACATTAACAAGTTTAACTTATAATATAGTAATGTGAGTTGAAAATAAGCTGGTTGACCCGAATTAACATTAATCCTAACTATTGAATAATTGCACTGAAAAAATTATTAGAGACCATAAAAAATTATGGTTGCAGACAAAACTACTGATTAAATATCGGATTAAAAAAAATGATGCAGCTTTTAACTATTGCTATGCTTTAAAACTAATTGTAAGCACAAAAAATTCATTAACCCTTAAAAGCATTCTGTAACTCAGCTGTAACACTTTCTTTAAAGTACTACTATCGACATCTCTTGGCATTTTGCAAGACTATTTTTGTTAATTTATTTCCATTAAGAACGCTAGATGGCTCAGAAAGTGCATTCACGTGTCGTTTTGTTCATTAGGAGGTTGAAGCCAGTTTTACCAGGAGAATCTTGAACCTTGGACTACCTGTTACCAAACCATTTTGAATTGTGACGTTTTCTAGTTTTGTTCAGTTGTTAGCCAAATAAAAAATCCCAGTGAAAGAACCAAGACTCAGGAACATGTCAAAGCAAGAAGGTTTTTTTTTTTAGTATTCATGTCATGTTAATAATCCAGTGGAAATTGATGTAACCCAAGTGTAACATCATGCATTTAGGAACGGTATATTTTTTTCAACTACTTGACTTTTGTAGTCACCTTTTTTATAACAGTTTTTATTTTTTCCTTAGAAAAAATGAGTCTGGACGGAAGAATAGGGATTGTTTTGAGAGAAGATACTGGTGAGAAAGAAATCTCACCAGACGAAGTCGTGAAATTGTTACAAAGTGAGAAAAAACTAACTCAAAAGGAGTTTAGAATTGAGTTGGGGTCAACTCTATGTAAGTTGGGGGAGGTTAGTAAGCCCTTGCGGGGAAGACCATCATCAACAGAAACAAAAACAAAATGATCGCCAAGGGCACCAAAAATCCCAGCTCAATAACAAATGATAAAGTTGATCACTGGTCTGTTTGGGACGAAAAAAGGAATAGGTGTAAAAACAATCATTGCAAAGGAAATACAAACGTTAAATATACTATGTGCTGTGTAAATTTGTGTTTTCATACTAAAAAAAAAAATTGTTTTTTGGAATTCCATTCATGAAATTTACCATTTGTAAGAGATAATTGTGATTTTTCTAATCAAATAACGTATTTTGTTTGCAACTAGCAGTAAAAGTAACTAAGTCATAGTTTTTATTTTTTTGTTACTTTCCTTGTTTATTAAACTATATATATCCATACATTTTTTGGAAAAAAGGCCTTTTTACTTTGTACCTTTACTGGTAAAATCTAGAAAAACTATTCGTTTAGTAAGTTTGTGGTGGGGAACTGCTAATGCATGATGTAACTCAGGAGTAACAGACATAAAATTTCAATTTTTTCAATGAAATAGGATGAAATGATTTTTTTTACTACTTTTACCTATGATATTGACCCTTAAACCACCTAAAAAAAATTTTTTAAACAAGAATCAAAATTCATGCATTTAAGGGTTAATATTGGGTTGTAACACATGAATTGTCAGTGAAGGTGTAAATTTAAATAATTAGCAAACAAATTATTAAACAATACTTTTATTAATCAAAATAGGATCCTTCACTTTCAATACACTTCTCCCAATGTGAAACAAGCATTCCTAACCCCGCTCTGGAGAAATTAGGTGACGAGGAAGAAACAAAGTCTTGGAAGGCCGATTTCAGCGCATTTTCATTGTCAAACTTTTTATTTCTTAAAAAATTATCCAAACAACAGAAAAGATAAAAATCAGTTGGAGAAAGGTCTGGAGAATATGGTGGGTGAGGAAGGGCCTCTATATTTAGCTCCTGGAAAAAAAAATGGATTAAACCAGCCACACTCCACCGAACAGTAATCATTACTTTTTTGGGGTGAAGGTTTGGTTTAGGGCCTAACATATGTTGAGGTTTTTCATTTTTATCTAACCACGGTCCAGATCTCCTGCGGTTATCGTATAACACCCACTTTTCATCGGAGGTGACCAAACAATCCAAAAAAGGCTCATTTCTGTTCGTTTCACTCATTTCGGAAGAGAGGAGCACGTTTCCAATCGGGCGAGCTGCTGGGCCTCGGTTAATTCATGTGGTACCCATATTTCCAGCTTTTTTGTCTCCTCAAGGTGCTTGGAAACAGTCATGGCACTTGCTCCAAGTTGTGAACCTAATTCACAAGTGGTTTTGGAAGGGCCCACTTCGACCAGCTCTTTCAACTTTTCGTTGTCCAACTTAGTCTTTGGTCTACGACGTTCTTTGTTGGTAAAGTCATAATCCACAGACCGAAATTTTTCAAACCGACGGAAGATTGTTCTTTCGCTCAGTGTATCTTCACCGTAAACAATATTAATGTTTCGGAACGCCTCTGTGACGCTGTAGCCAAGTTTAAATTCGTAGAGAAAAATTATACAAATTTCCGCGGAGGACCTAATTTTATTCCTATTTATTTGTAAAACGTTGCTTCACTTTCAAAAGAAAAAGTAAGACTGATTATGAAAAAAAATTAACTGATCTTATAAACGGTATACATAACATAATTGTTTGTGTACAAATAATCTAATCCCTAATGAAAAGAAAACTGTAAATAAACGAAACTGACATTTCATCCGTAATGACCCAATATTAATTTTATATACATCATAATAATGATGCTGCAATATCTATAACCAGTGTTCATTAATTGGCAATTTCAATCCTTCAATTCACCGTCCTCCACTCAATTCACCTGACCAAACCAAGACGATTTTGAAAATACTTTTCAAGAGCGCATTTTTCCTGAGAATCCAAATTTCATTTTTTCTTCCTAAATAATAAAGGGATAAAGCTTGTTGTACATTGTAAGAAGTGTATAGATTTTTATAGAAATCAAATCAGATTGAGCTGCTATGCCAAAGATTCCAGGTTCAAATCCAGCTGTGACAGAGAAATTATTTTAACTGTTAAAGAGCCGGGGTTGGTCCCCCCTGTAGCTCACCCAGCCTATATAAAGTGGGTTCCCTTAATTGGGGAAGAAAAGATGTGGTTGAGCATGATCTTAAACAAATAAACTCCCTGCACAATCGTTGTCCTCAAAACAATTCAGTCTCTGCCACGTACTGAACCCAAGACCCTTTATGGGTTATAATGATTTTTTAAAATTTTCATGAAGTAAAAATATGGTATAATTGCAGTAAAGCAGCAAATATCAAAAACCCGCATTATTATGGCATCAACCAAATATTTTAATAATATAATATTAATTATGTTAATCATTAATAATTATCTTCATTATTTATAATTTTCTATCTTTTAGATTTCTTTCCATTCTAATTATTTCTCAGCAGTTATTTCATAATTTATCACAGTTTACAATTCTATTAGAAACATGATGTTCAAATATGAGTTTTTAATTCACATTTATATCTACTAATTATTAATTTACAATGGTATAAAATAAAATGTACGAGCTACATTACAACATTTATATATCAGTTAATCTACCTATAAGATTAAAATTTCCATTTTGTCCAAATGGAAATTTTAGTCTTCCTATCCAATCATCTATTTATATATTCTATAACAATTATATTTAATACCTTGCATACTCTTTGTATTTCTTTTCATTCTTATGATTTCTGTTTATATAAACTGTTATTCTTCTTTGGTATAGTAATGCTTAATGTAGTTTTTTTTTTGTTTCTTTTTTTCTCAGCTCTGAAGATAAGAAATGGGTCATTCTTATTTTGTGTATTCATTAAATAATG
The DNA here is from genome assembly GCA_037127475.1 of Arma custos. Taxonomy (NCBI): domain Eukaryota; kingdom Metazoa; phylum Arthropoda; class Insecta; order Hemiptera; family Pentatomidae; genus Arma; species Arma custos. The sequence continues at coordinate 18,318,508 of CM073761.1, read as the reverse complement.
CAAACCTATTTAAGAAACTCCTTCTCTGACCTTTCCCTAGTTTTCTTCATTTAATCCAAGAACATGTGATTGGAATGGTAATTCGTACTTAAGAATGGTTTAACTTTTGAAGCATTTGGATATAATACTGATGAAATTATTAAATTTAATACAATAACATTGTTGGAAGTCTGTAAAGGAATATGTCTCAAAATAACAGCAGATAAAACAAGAAAACTAAATTCTACCATTTAACATTCATAACTTCTGGTTCAAGGTATTATAACAACAATTGTAAAAAAGCCAGGTTACCCAAAGTAAAGAAATACCTTCAGAAGCATCAAGCACAACTACGGCAGAATCAATAACATTTAGAGCTTGTTCGACTTCAGCAGTAAAATCAATATGACCAGGTGTATCAACAAGATTGAATAAATAGTTATTCCACAGAAAAGAAACATATGCTGAAGAAATGGTGATTCCTGAAACAAATATGGTCGAGAGAGGGTAGAGATTCAAAACAAATAAATGTGTTTTACATATATATAACCCTAGATTTTGATTATTTAAAAAAATAAAAATAAAAATCAGAGCATAAAATTGAATAATACATAATAAATATTTACAGATCTAAAACAGGATGGACCTTGGTCTAATTAGATGGTAACCATTTCCTGAAAGGAAGATAGGTCTATGGTAACAAATTTTGAAATTTTTACTTGGAAACATGATAAAACCAATTATCCTGCTTTGATAATTAGTAATATGATTCAATGGCCACAATAGTGAGGAATATTTCCAACAGCGACCTAACAAATATACGTGACTTGCTGGCCACTTAGCATTGACTATGTTCATATAAAAGGAAATCTTGATGGAGCACTAAATAGCTCACAGGACGAAATGATTATATGAGAAGCTTCATGTTGCATACCAAATTGGAAAAAAAAATCAAGAATTTAGGACAGTAAATTTATAAATTGCCTAATTCTAAAGATGCTGATTTAAACATTTTAAGCTACTAAGGTACATTTAAAGAGTTAAGAATTTTATGAACTACTTGAATAGTCAATTATCATATTAATGCGGAACGCATGAATGTATACATATGATAAAATCATTTTTATTAAGTTCTTTTTTTTTATTAAACACTTTATTAAAAACATTACAATCTGCCACTTGTGGGCAATAAGTAATATTGCTATGTAGCTACAACCATTCCATAACAAAACAAAAAATGATAAAAACAAAATAAAATAAGTGAATGTCTTAAAATATATACATATGGAAAAATATATACATGCGGTAATAAAATGATAATAAAATAAAGTCTAGATAAAAAATAAATAAAATAAAAAAATAATGTACACATTCAAACCCTATTTACAATTTGCCTGCGTCCCCGAACTAAGCTTCTTCCCTAGGAATGAGGGCAAAGCAGGAGTTCGGGAGGCCCGTGCCCTCTTTCCCAGCCGCGTCACTGGAATTATACTCCAATGGAAGCTGGTTTTATTAAGTTTAGTGCAATTCCAGCTTAATTGGTACCTTATCAATTAAGTTACCACACTTGTGCTATCTAAGAACTTAATCAATTTTTTTTTTAATTCAAGAGTGAATGTCAACATTATTGGAACTATTAATATGATTACTGCTTTATAATCTGACAATTTACCCCATATAATCTGACAATAATTCTAACCCATAAATGAGTTTATAGTTGTTTTGTTGGTGGCCAGATAGACCAGACATGGTAAAGTGAATCTCAGAATTGAAAAAAATATACATATTTCAGAAGCTTAGAATTATAAATTGCACCAAGTGCCCTCCTAATAATCATATAAACAATACATAGAATTTGTGTTTATAAGAAAACTCTAACTGAAATGAAATGGCAAGGATAAAAATTACATCATATTTTTAGCCCAATATGATGTAAAGATTGAAACATTAGAGAAAAATTAAAGGCAACAAAATTAAAGTATAAGCAACACTAGGTCACAATAATGTAGAACTATAAGAATATCTTAGTTTTTTTAATGGTTAATTATTTATGCATTTGTTAATGATTTGTTTATGTTCATTCAATTTAACACAAGCCAAACTAAAAACGGAGATATATGTTTTAAAAATCTCAATAAAACCTACAAAAACTTAATGTTGTTATTATAAATATTATGAACCTCTATTTCTCTCTTGTTCCATGAAATCAGTAACTGTCGTTCCCTTATGAACCTCACCCATACTTTTAATTCTGCCAGAATAATACAGCATCCTTTCAGTGGTTGTTGTCTTTCCTAAAAAAATAATTAACAATAATAATTGTAAGTAAATAAATCACATAAGGTTTACTGCTACACTTGGATGGTTACTAGAAAGAAAAAATCCTTTTAAAATTGTCATTAATTAATACTATATTCTCAACACCATTCCTATTTTGTCAGCACCTACAAGTCGCAATAAGAAATACTTATAATAAATTGCAACTATATAATACTAAATATGGTTATTACACATATAATAATGGTTTTAAGAGTAAAACATGAAACATTAATGCCTACAACTTACTCCAGTCACCATAAAATTGTTGATTCTGATATCAAAAAAACTAAAAGAAAACAAATAAAATAAAGCTCTACGGTTTTTCATAGACTTTAAAACAAATGCTTCATTTAATATACATAGTTTTTTATAGTACATTTTAAAGAAAAATAGCACACCTGCATCTATGTGGGCCAGAATTCCAATATTTCTAATTTTTTCAATGCCGGCATCGTTATTAGTACTATACATTTGGCGATTCAAAAAAGAAAGAGGACTAGACAATTTTCTTTTGGCATTAACCAGCCACAATCTCAATAACATTCTGGATTATCTAGTATCAAGACATTAAAAAAGTAGCGGCACAAAATTGTATTCCAAAGAAGAAATTAGAAATACACAGATTCGAGATACCAGACATTTTACATCCTCCTAAAGCATAATACGTCATCAAAATTTAATCAACAGTGACCACATTTAGGTATCAGTCCCTCAGGTTATCGCTTCGAGTTGAGCCACGAGTTTTAACGTTTCATTCAATTCCTTTTTAGTATTCTTGAAAATAATAATAAACGTGAGTTTTAGTATGGTAAAAAATTAATTATGTGAATTATGAGAAATAATTCCATTTCGGGAACCATTTTATCAAGAAATGAACGTTTCAACAAACATAAATCATCATTTATACCTCGAGGTGTTAGTTGAAACGTTTATTTCTTGATGAAATAGTTCCCGAAATACAATTATTTCTCATAATTTCACTCTTTATCCCATTATAAAACTCGCAATTATTTTTTTATCACGAATGTAAAGTTAAAACTTGTAACTTAACTCGAAGCGACAACCTTCGGAACTGACATACACATTAAAATCAAAATGGTTTAATATCATTAATATCAACATCCTTTTTCATAACGAGATAATAGACTAATCGCCTTGATATAAACTGGACCCTTTAAGTTGTGAAGTCCATTATGATTTTTTAAATTTCAGTGCCAAACAATTTTCATGTATTTCCAAAGATTGTTACCCTTATCCAACAAAGGTTGGAATGCGAAGAAACAACACCGCCACGAAGCCAATGCTTGTTTTTTTTAATGTGGACTCGACCCCATAACTACAAATTATAAAAAAAGGGAAGTTTCCGCATTTATTTTTTTTTTCTGAATGGAATATAAATAAAACTCAAAGGATTTCTGATGCCCCTCCTTGCCTCTTTATTAACAGACGACCACGTTCCAAAAGTGTACTGTTTTAGGAAGCGATAGCAGGGCACTAGAGATATAAAACATAAAAATAATTCCAGTATATGATGATAGGCAAGATACTTTTTTGTTATAGGAGCAGGTCATCATCTACTTTCGCCTAATCAGTATCACCCGTGGTTGGCGATCATCATAGATGAGGCTTTACAGTCCTTAGCCATATGCAGAAGTTCTTTTGCATTGTCCGGGCTCGGAAGTTTTAAACCAAGAAACTTGTTTTCTCCCTATTCTTCTTCGACCTTCAAGAAGAAGTTCACATTTTACTTTACTTCCTTTCCTTCCATAATATCCTTTAATCCAAGTGTCTTTCTCTTTTTACATTAGCATCAGCTATTTCTTCTTTTTCAGGGGTATCGGTAAGGATTCAACAACTTCCAGGTCTGTTTCCTGCGCTTGTTTGTGTGTTTCTTACACTCTGTTTTCGAAGGTGGTCTGAGTTCTTCAAGCAATTTTATTGCCGCAATCATGGTAAGTTTGTTCTGAAGGGTGGAAATAATTAATCTTGAAGGAACAGTGCAAAGTTTAGTATCATCGATGTTCTGATTGCTAAGACTCATCCGGAGGTATTAACGTGCTTAAAAGACCTAAGTCTGTTCAGACCAACTACACTCTGGATTGGGCCTAATGGCGGCTAAGCTAGTAAAGTTTCCATGTTCAGAAAATATGTTGGTTAAAACCATAGGCGGATCCAGGAGGGGGGGCACGGGGGCACTTGCCCCCCAGACGGTTTTTTGTGTACTGTGGAGAATTCATTACAGTACATACTTGTAGGCAAATCATGTGATGATAGTTGTTAAAATAACAGAAATAACATGAGTGAATCTATTGTATAGTTATTTTAATAAACCTTTATATAAATACTACAAGTTTATTTCTAAGTTATTGTTGATTTTTTGCCCGTCTGCCTGTTATGCTCCCCCAGAAAAAAAATCCTCCTCCGCCCTTGGGTTAAAAGGCCAAATCCATGAGAAGAAACCCAGCTAGTATATTTGAAGGGGCAAATGTCCGGATATATACTAGCTGTATGTATATATATATAGTCACTTGTTTCCCTGAATTTGTCAGAAACCAGTTCTTACAGGCATAATTATAATAACTCTTTAGTGGACCATAGACTCCCTCTTCAAGGGGTTATAGTTTATGACTGGTATGTGGTTAAATTCTATGGCTATGTGAGTTTCTTGATTGTCTAAAATTAAAATAACACTGTTGCTATTATTTAGTTGTTAATGTTTAATGAAATGCTTTAAAAATGACTAGAAGATGTCAATAGTGGACCAGCCAGACAGGTTCCGAAACTTCTGAGAGTAGGTCCATGGAGCAAATGGCTTTTATGATTGAAACATAAAAACAAACACGAAGGAGGAGGAAAATTTCCTATGATTGAATTTATTCTTGCAATCATTGTGACTGTGATGTGATTCATCCAACTTGTTTAAGTTTTTTGGAAGCTATAATCTTTGGAGCCGTGTCATATTATACACCCTATTTAGAGTTACTTTGTATTTTTCTAATAAACTTGCATGTCTGTCAACAAACATTTCCACCATAGGTTTCTTGAATCAAGGTGCACAAAAAATACATCTAGGACTCAGCGTACCCAATGACAGCTCTTGGTTTCTTTAACGAAAATTAACAAGTCATTGTTTTCTTGCTTGGGAAATGTAATTTCATGTAGCTGGATATGTTTTGTTATTGACTTTTGTAAATTAATATGCTAATTTCTTTATATCTAGTTTTGAAAGGCCATAACGCCTCAGCTTGCAGTGAGTACATCTAGTGTCGTAGAGCCTCTTTTTTAGAAGAAACTTGCTGAATAGCACCGCCATTTTTGTATAAAAATTCAGCATCCCTACATTCTATGTGAGCATTTAAGTGTCTCTGGAGCGTGGTGTGAGAAACATTACATTGTTTTGGTACTGTTCTTACAGAAAGTTCATTCTTTCAGAGAAGCTTAACGACTTGTAAATTTTCTATCAAGACATTTACCCGTTTTCCCTTTCTTTATTCTTTGGCATCTAAACTTTAAAAAAAAAAATGCTCTTGTAAAAATCAATTAATTTTATCTTGGGCCGGAAAATGATGCAATAACTGTGACTAATCCACGGCACATTGATGTGACAAAAAGTTTTCAGTATTTTTTTTCTAATAAACTATTGCATAATTTTAAGAATACAATTGTACTATAATGTCTTCCAAATGTTCATGTAGCTGGGGATCACAGCGGTTCTGTACGTGCCTTATTTCTCTCTAACTTTTCCCAGTATTCCCCTCAGGTTCTTCCTCTTCTTGTTATCCAACTCTCTGAATTGGCTTTTAGTGACGGTTTAACAACCGAGTAGTAGTTTCGAATTTTGAGGTTCTTAGTTAGGCAGATGGATAGACACCTCCACAGTAGTAGTGGGACCTTTCTCACTTTGATTCACAGAGACCGAATTTAATTAACTGCATAAGCCCACCGTATGGCGGTGTCTTGCAGTGGAATTTTAGGGGGGAATCTCCTTTATATTAAATTCAGCCTTCTGGGTGCTGGTGGGATGGACTCTCGTGCCTGTTATTTAATTTTGCACAAGAAAAGGTTATAAGGGACTCAGGGGTACAAGTCACTGGTACGATTCTGACTAAGTCCATCCAAATACTGGCCTATGCAGGCATTGTGCGACGAACACCGAAGGATCTAGAATAGGGTTTTCTTGCTATGGAGAATGCTGAACGGCGTATGGGTTTTCAGGTAAACCAAGTAAAGACTAAGTATATGGTGGCTAACCCTTCAAAACAATCGGATCCCACCATCACGTTTGGTGCCTGCACATTCGAAAGTGTTGATAGTTTTGTCTACCTCCGTTCTCTGGTCAAAGCAGAGAGCTCAACCAGCCCAGAAGTTCAAAGAAGAATTTTGGCCGCGAATAGGTGTTATTTTGGGAAGGCGAAAATTTTACGAAGTCGTCTGATATCAAGAAGAACCAAGGCCATGCTGTACAAAGCAGTCATCAGGCCTGTTTTAACTTATGGATCGGAAACCTGGCCTCTATCCAGGGCAGATGCCACCAGTTTACTGCTCTTCGAAAGAAACATATTAAGAAGGATGGTGGGAGCTGTAAGAGTTGGCGATTAATTCAGACTCAGAAAAAATGCAGATTTATCAGGAGCCTGACGTGGTGAAGCACATAAGAATAGCTAGACTGAGATGGGCTGGATATGTGGCCAGAATGGAGGACGGCGCTACCCTGAAAAGACTGCTGTTTGGGTTCGATGACGGAAAACGAAAACGTGGGCGTCCACGACTTAGATGGGCAGATGAAGTCGTGAGTGATGCAGGCAGCATTATTGGATCTAGAGCTTGGAGGACCTTAGCGCAGGACAGTGAAGAGTGGAGGCGACGCCTTGATGCGGCCAGGACCCGTGCTGGGTTGTAGAGCCAGTGTCGATTGTTGTTAGGTGCTGATATTCATACTAGTCTTAACAGCTACATTACCATAAAGATTTTACAAGTTTTTAGGAGACTCCTCTTTACTATTCGCCAGTAAAGTGAAGTCATCAGCGAAGACTAGGCATGATACGATGTTATATTTCTTAGTTTAGCTTTAATCTAGCTAATGGTATCATATTTATCTATTCCCCAATCATATTCTCCAGGAGGCAGTTAAAGAAAATTCACGAGACCATCCCTCTGACTCCTGTTTTGACTGAATTCGAATTACTCACGTCTGAATTTCACTTTGCACGTTCTGTACCTTGCAGTAGCCTATACTAATCCGAGGATCTTTCCTGCCAGGCCAAGTTGGAGAAAATTCTTCTGAAAATCCACCAAGGGATATCAACCTCAGTTTTTTTCAAACGATATGTTCGAACTGCTTACGTAAGAACAAGCATTTTTGTTCATGTAAAGGATCTGAAATAACCAGATTTGTGCATGTATATGTGCTAGGAATATGAATATAAATACAATTTTTAATAAAGTTATTATTAACTTAATTATTTACAAAAATTATCAGATAAGTAGTTGATTCGTTTAAGATCTATTTTATTAAAAAGTCTTGGATTATTAGAAGTTGTACAGTTTGTATTTCATATTGAAGTCGCATGTAATGTGTATACAAATGTTGTTCATATTTTTATAGGAGAAACCCTCGTTAATTGATTAAAAATTATGAAGATATACTTGGGGAGCGGGGTGGTTCAGTAGTAGAGCACTGAGTAGCCATGCCGGAAATCCTGGTTCAAATTTATAAAATATTATAAAAATAGGGTACCCAAAATAAGGGGGAAAACCTGGCGGTTGAGCGTGACCTAGGACGTCACCTCCTTGCAGGACCGTTGTCCATGAAATAGTACAGTCTACCATGTACTGAGCCCTAGACTCGTTCACGGGTCGTAGTGGTTACAGTTTTTTTACGAAGATATACTTAACTGTTCCTGAAATCTAATAGATGATTAGACGACCTTAAGTCTAGATTTTCTTCTGGGTCAAAGAAAAAAATTCGATTACAGCTATACATGTTGGATATAAGATATAATACGCATAAACGGCAAAAAAAAATATTCAAGTGTGTTTTATTTCTGGCCCCTACCCTAACTACTATTTCCTAAAATAAATTTAAAAAAAAAGGGTTATTTTCCATAAAACAACAAGATAAGTTAGGTTACTAATATAAAGGTAGAGGGCGTTAGTTGATTCTAGAATTGTTGATGTTGATGGAGTTAGATGAGCTACGAAGTTAGATGACTTTATCGAATAAACAAGCTCCTGTTTTCTACATATCGATATATTTCTTCTCTTATTTATATTCGCCTTTCGATTAACTAAGCTGCTGCCTTAGGATTAATCTTTGATGTTTCTTTTGATTGTGTCTGTTGAGAAGTTTTTCTTCTTATTATGGTACTGATACATATCTTAAACATTTAATGTAAGATTATGTTCTAATTAGAATAGTCTATTTTACCAACGCACCAAAGTATTAGTGAATAGTATTTATCAAAATAAAAAAAAATGACCGATGACTTCTTAAGAGGTAAATTATATGTTTTACTAAAAACTACTTCATTTATGCATGCTTTTAAAATGTCGTAATATTAATATTTATGTTCCTAAACATCCAATGCTATTACATGTACTCACAGATTTGTTTAATTCTTTAGTTGGAAAGTTTTTTCCTTGTTTTCTTTCTTCAGATTTATTGAAACCTGTTTAACCAATTTCGTGAATATTCCCTTTAATTTATAGCTTGGGTGAGATAGAATATTGCAGATATTTCTTATTTTGTCTCCCTCTATCAATAGATTGACTTATGGCAATTATCTTTCATTAATCCCTATTACTGTTTTGTTTTTGATTACGAAGGAGTATCTATTGCTTAAAAAAGCTTATTACAGGTTGACTATTATTGAATTGATCTGATGAATTTATTTTATGCAAGATTTTAATTGATTCATACTGCCAGTTGTTTTATTATTGTGATACATTTTTTTTACATACAATTTTTTGAATCAAAGCCAGGCTTTACCCTTCATGTTTATATTTCCCAGTTTGTTACATGATATTGTGATAATTCCAAAAGTATATTGAGTTACATGTTTTTTGCATTTATCACAAATAAATATTATTTGGGTGTGTTATTTGTTATATCTTATTGTTAATGATTGGTCAGGATTATCAACTTTGCTATTGACTATTGCACCAGTTATTATTAATCACTAGTTCCATATGTATCTACTTAAAATATTCTTTTTTATGGTATTTCTAAAAACTAATAATATTTGTGTATTTCGGTTAATGTGTTATTTTGGTGTGAGATATAGTTTATGGTGGGATATAAAGTCAATCCTGTTTGTCGTTAACTTGTGTTATATTTTCAAATCCTTTTAATGAATTTCATATTTATTTTTAAACATAGATTGTTTTTTAATATAAATGTTTAACTGCCATTCAATAGTTATTGTGTTTATGAAACCTCATCCTAGTCAATGCGTTTTCTTCATTTTTTGTTGGGATTCCATTTTTATGTGCTATTACTGGACATACAAGATTGATGTTTTCATTGATAACACAGCTCCTTTGTTTTCATTTTTAGATGAATTATTAATTACTACTGTCATAATTAAGTCTTTAGAGGTACAGTGTATTTATTAGTTGAAATGTTATTTGTTTTAACCTCCAACTGCTGTATAGATATGTTTTGAACATTAAAACTAATTCATTAATAGTAAAATTGATTCTATGCAGCCTTTTAGTTTAAATAAAGTGTTTTCTCAATTATTTCTAATGGTTTGTTTTTATTGGTTTATTTTATTATTATGTATTTAGTTTAATCTTAATGCAAACAAAATTAACAAAAGCTAATTAAAGCAATGAAAATTTTGTAAAATATTTTACCTTATGGTGACTTTAAATCACTTTTTTTTATATCAAGTATTTGAATTCATAAGATGATTCTTTTTCTATTAATAAAAAAGTACATGTTTTAATAGTTGTAATCAATTTGAACCAATTATTAAAATTTGTAAATCATATTATGTATCTTAGATTCTTGTAAGAAAAATTTCATAGTAATTTTATTATTAGTAAATCTTTCAGCTATCGCCTTTAAAGTTGATTTAGATATCACTGAAGCATTAATGAGGTGTTTTACTTACTTCATTATTCTTATCACACACCAGCAACTTTATTGTCGTATTTCCCAATTAAAAACAATGATTAATTGCTTATTTTTACCACCATTTATGAATTATGTTGGTTGTATATGCCTAGCCAAACTTGAATGATCTGAAATCGACAGCATTAATGCTTTTAAATTCTATCTAATTAAAGCATTAATAATTTTATTGTTTGTTTTCATGGGAAGACTGCTGTGGAGTTGAGATATCTGTGGGCTTGATCAGGTAAATTTTGGGATAGGCTCTTACCAACGTTGATAATGCGACTACATTGTTTGTTCCAAAAAAAAAAAAAATAAAGAATATATTCTATCAAATCTATATTTCAAGATTAATGTTTTAGACCGGATTATTTTCCAAAGGTGGTTTGTGTGCCCATTGTTGTCCTCCATATGGTGTAATCCTTGAGGATGTCTATTGATGTTTTAGGAAGGAAGGAAGAACATTAGGATATTCTCATTAAGTATGATCACAGTTTAGATTATCCTAATTACGTCTCAAGGATCTTTTCCTCTGGTAATCATGGTAACTATTAGTCCTATACTCCTGCCCCACAGTGCTTTAGCAATGACCTTGGAGAGAGTTTTGTTTAAGAAGCCTACTATAATTGACAGTGATGCCTATCATGAATTCTGATTCTATGATTTTTCAACCCTTGTGACTAAGTTATGAATTTCTTTCTTACAAGACTTGTCTATTTGGTTAGCATATACAATAAATTTAAGTGCATTGTGCATTATGTCCATTGTCTTTTCCAGAGTTTTAATGAGAAACGAAGTTACTCATTGGCCTAAGAGATTTAGGATTTTCATAGGATCCTATTCCTGGTTTTGGCAAATACCTTAGAAGTTCTCCTACTATGATGTGCATATCTCAGTTCTAGTAAATACGTGCTGATCACTGGTAATTCTCAATACAACAATCCAGAAAAAATTCCTTCAATTTCAGCTTATTTGTAATATGTGCCCAATACTGCCCATTTTATCTTACCTATGTTTTACCCCTTTAGGGGATGATCCCACTTATATTTGATTGTGCTCATGTTGTCAAATTATTGATTTTCTGTCTAAGCTTTCTTTTGAGTATCCCATCTGCCCAATTTTTAGTATTATTAAATTGTCTGTTTCTAAGTATTCATTGCTAGTTTAATTTGTTATTCCATTAAGAAACCTTCCTGTTTGTTTTATTTTTTTAAGACTTAATTGCTGTTGTATGAGTTCATGGAAATATTATGTTGGCATGTTTCCTATTTAGATACATCCCAGTTCATTATATTGGAACTTATATTGTGTAATATTAAAGTAATAGCTATTACCTCTGTTTTGCTTTATTGAAAAAAGTAGATCTTGATATATCAATGCTTTATATTATTTATATTAAACTCAAACATTGGCTCACCTCTTGAGCTGTTGTTCCCGCTCCCAAATTGCATAAGGCTGCTTTTTCATCTAATACTGTTATTATCTTTTGCTTATTTTTGTTTACCATTCTATTCTATTTGTTGGCCTACTTTCTATTAGCCTCACTAACTCTTCATTAGAGGTTTCTACATCCTAGAGCATATATACAGATGTGATAGTAATCTGTGATCTTTTTGGGGTAATTTGTGCTGCTGCTAGATCTATGAAACGATATTGCCATAGAAGCCGTAGGCAATACAAGCTTTGGGATTCATGGATGCATCTAGTAATGCTATACCTACTCCTTTTGGGTGAATTAAATGGATTGTAGTTATATAATAGTCTTATCCCATACATATTGTTACTGCTCTCCACATGCTTCAACAAAATGATGTACGAGGGTGGTCTGAAAAGTTTCCGACCTAACAAAAATACAAGACATTTTTTCTGATATTTTAAATTTATTTTTCAATATAGTCTCCTTGTAACTCTACACACTTCTCCCAGCGATGCTCCCACCTCTGTAATCCGTCCAAAAAGTACTCGGCGTTTTTCTCTGCAAAATAATTGTTCACGAAGGTGATTACCTTTTCATTTGATGAAAATCTCTCTCCTCTGAGCGCAATTTTTAGATGAGGGAACAAAAAGAAGTTGCTTGGGGCTAGATCTGATGAATAAGGCAAATGGTCAAGCAGTTCAAACCGTAATTCGTGGATTTTCGCCATGGTAACCGATGAGGTCCGTTGTCTTGATGAAACAGGATTTTCTTTTTTTGCAAATGTGGCCGTTTTTCCGCAAATTGTGCCTTCAGCTTGTCAAGCAATGATGCGTAGTATGCTCCTGTAATGGTTTTTCCTTTTTGAAGATAATCGATTAAAATAACAACATGACTATCCCAGAAAACAGTCGCCTTCACTTTCCCAGCCGAGAAAACAGTTTTTGCTTTTTTTGGAGCCAGTTCCCCCTTAGCAGTCCAATGTCTGGACTGTATTTTTGTTTCAGGCCTATAATGGTGTATCCAAGTTTCATCTACAGTAATTAATTGGCACCTAAACTGCGCCAACAACAGAGCGTTGGAAATGCTCATTCGAACACATTTTTGGTCTAACGTGAGCAAATGCAGCACCCAACATGCGGACAGCTAAATGTTGATTTAAGCGGTTAATGATTTTAAACGAGCAGGGCTCGTGTGCGGTCAGGAAACTCTTAACGCACCAACCCGAGTGCTGCTCGCAGGTTTCGACATGTTCATATTACATACGAAAAATCAAAAAAATGTAAATCAAAAATAACAAATAAAAAAATATATACAAACTTTTTAAATATAATATAAAAAAACTGATGCTTTTGGTTACTTTTTTGTGGGAAAAAAACGAGCGTAAAGGGGTTAATATGTAACAAACATGTTCTTTTGACTTGTTCATAACCTCTGCCGTTTCTCTTACTTTAATTCGGCGGTTGTCTAGCACCATTTGGTAAACTTTGGCAATGTTCGGCAGAATTTTTTCAGACCACCCTCGTATATTAATCTGCAACAGCTTCATTTTGCATTTTATCTATCTGGTAACTGAACCCTGTGGGGTGGGTCGACTTTAACTGGGCCTTTTGTCCTCCTCCATCATGAAACACTTTCTGACCAAGGTAGAAGTTGGTGGTTGAAGTGTTGATCTTGTTGTTCATGTTTACCACCTTTACTTTGGTGGATCTAATTCACTTCTCCTGATTATTTTTTGGCATACGAATCTTTATTGCAGGGTTCTTTTTATTTATGATTCTGAGTTTGAAAATGCCAAAGCCATCGCCTATTTCTATATTATGTTCCCTCAGACTTTACTTACTGTATTCGGAGGTTCTAAATATTGCAATGAAGCCCCATTCTTTTTCTTCAAATTTGCACAAGGACTTTTTATTGGTAAACCAATGTTTCGACCCACATTGCAGGTCTTCTTCAGGGCTAAATATACAAGATACAAATAAATTAAAATAATACATGGCACAGAATAACACAATATGTAGTATATTAATAGAATAATGTTATATGTAGTAAGTAGTAGAAATAAAAACCAGAGGGGATTGAATTATGTAATGAAAAAGAGGTACTATATATTAACAAAGAGGTACTGTTTAAATTCAACAAACTAACAAATGAAAAACGTTGGATTAATTTATTTGTATTTTTTGTGTTTAGCCCTGAAGAAGACCTGCAATATGGGTCGAAACGTTGTCTTACCAATAAAAAGTTCTCCCCGTATAAGAGAATTTTCTCGACCTCAACCTGGATCATTTTCTTCCTTTTAAAATAAGGTGATTTTTTTTTCACCTCTACTATTTAATTTAGCATTAGTGTAGTGTATTTGGGTAGTGAATATCTGTGCTTGGGTTTGTGGATGATTGGTTCAGAAACTAAATGAAGAATATTGATACAAGCTGTTGTAGATTAAGAAGTTAAGATGACTGGAGAATGGTTTTTTCCCAATATATAAAAAGCCGTTGTATATTTGAAGGCTTCAAATAAGAAAAAATATATAGCTAGCATCAACAACTTAAAAATTAGAATTTATAAAGCTGTAATACTTTCAAATGTTCTTTATGTGTATTAAACATGGCCGCTTACTTTAAAGGATGAACGATTTGTTAAGGTCCTTTAAAATAAGGTATTGCCCAGAATATTCTTACTCAAAAAGGATGAGTTCATAATAAAATTATGGAGGAGTTTACACAAATCTCTATTAATGTAATTGAAATGATACATTGCTATAGGAATAAATTCCTAAAAATAGAATTATCTCTGAGCTGATTGGTATAGGTCTAAGGTGTAGTTGGGAGGGGGGAGGGTTACATTAAGGTTAGAATAGAAAAGAAAAATAATTTTATTCTGGGACCAGGTCCCTTAAGAATAGCAAAATTGTACAGAAATTAATAAAAATATATCTGGCCAAACGGCTACATTATTGGAATACTGCAATATTTATATAATAACATGAAATTAAATATCAAATAAAACGCATGTTCTGATAGAGAATTTAAAATATAATATTTTATATATATATATATATATATATATATATATATATATATATATATATATATATATAAAACAAACATAAAATAAAATAATAGAATACAAATTTACAATAAACAGAAATAGGCTAATGGAAAAATTATAAAGGTTAAGAGTGATCTTACGAATTTGGGTTAGTGCATTAATCCATGGGCAGAAATTTGTAAAAAAAAAAAATGATTGGTTCACATCATTGAGTGCTAAACCTTTTATTTTACTTTTTTTTTATACTGTATTTCTATTTTAAAGTTATTAACATTTTCATTTTTTATCTTTTAATTTTGTAATTCATCACCATCTGTTTAGAATTCATTGACCAAGATTCTTTTATGGCTGAAATATGTTTTTCAAAAATATATGTCTTCCTTTTTCTACATTTCCTTTACATACATTGCAAATGAGCAAATAATTCAAGTTTAAACTGTTGCTCAGGATATGGTTTTGACGAGTTCTGAGGGCTAATATGGTGAAAACTAGTGTTAACAACACCAATGTTCTGTTCAGAGGATTAAAAATACTAAAATTTAACTTCACTAATAAATTTCAATGTCTTTTCTTTCAGACGATCAACCAGTTTCTTTTGAAAGAAGAACAAGCTCTGTAAGGAAATTCAAGATGAAAGATAGGAGGATGTCTAAAACAAGAAGCATTGTAAGTCAACAATTATTCAACTTTTTGTCAGAACTAGTTCATTTTACTAGATATCGGTTAGTGTGTGTGAATATAAATATTATTTATTTTACATGAAACATCAGTTTTGGGTTACAGTTTAAACATCTGATAACAATTAATAAATTTATCAAAATATGCTTTGTTAGCTTTCCTATAATCCTCTTAGAATGCAGAACAAAAAATAAAAACATTAAAAATTCCTCATAAAAGCTCTTGAGATATATATGTATATATATATATATATATATATATATATATATATATATATATATATATGTGTGTGTGTCTTTTTATAACAGCATTGTTGTTAATATAGAGACTTTTTGATTTGTTTGTATTGTATTGTGTTTAACATCCTTTCCTACTTTATTAAGGCAAACAGGGAGGATTATTGAGGTTATCAACCTTTCTATTCAGAATGGGAAGGTATAGATTCATTCCTTGGATCCACCACACAATTAATTTTAAATGTATGGCCAGATTTTAATTGGCAACTCATCAGTTAAGAGTTTACTAAAGTGACACCTTAGCGACTTCTGCCACCATGGCCTTTTACTAGAGATATTAAATAGTTAGATCCCTTGAACTTGGTAAGCCTATTTTATGCTTGTTTGACCCATGCTTCAATTCGGTGCTTCTACCCGCTGCTGGGTCTAAGTCTACACCAGGAAATTCTGCCAGCTATTACAGTTCCATGTATCTGTCATCCTGTTGCACCTTTGAGGATGTTTCAAGGGACAGCAACAACTCTTATCTACTTACTTTATCTCAGTTGCCCTCTCATTCTCGTTCCGTTAAGTGGTTCTTTTATGACCTTCCAAGGCAACTCTTCCTCCATGTGCTCTAAACACTGCAATTGCCCTAATATGTCAACCTGATAGACATTTGGCTTGCTGAGGCATCATAGATCTCCTGCTTTGTATCACTAAGTTTTATCTACAGCACTCCTAATATTCTCCAATGGATTTTATGCTAAAACACAAAGATATTTAACTCTTGATTTAAACCATTTAATACGGCAACATGTTGCTGGTCTTGTGTTGTATGCTATGATATAAATGAAAAACTTCTGTTATTGCCTTTTCACATAAACTAATTTTTTGTTAGTTATCATTTTTACATTTTATAACAATCATCTTAGGATTTTTAATTCAAATTAAATTTACCTTAAAATAGGTTATAACTATTTAACATTTTCCAAAATGATCACTCGTTCCTGGTTCTCAAATCCTTTCTAGAATCCTGGAATAGGCAGGAAAGCTCTGAATGACTACAGAACATTGATGTATAAATACCGATGGATTAGGCAGAATTCCTTTTCTCTGTCCCTCAGTGCACTATAATCGATAAAGTTTGTTTGGAAAACAAAACTTTTTTTTTCATATCAAATGAGTCACAAAATCTATTGCTGCATGCTTGTCCATAGACCCAGTAATTTTTTTGGAAGTTTTGCTCCATTTTCCTTAAACCCTAAATTTTTCAATATTAATTAATGTTGAGCTTATCATATATTTCATCTCATACAAAATATATTAGTTCAGGTTACCTTTTTGCAATTATCATTTTGTTTTCTGTCAAAGTTATTTATGAATTAAATAAGTTTGTTTTATGCTAAACAAGTCTTAATTCAATTTACCTTTTAATTATGTGTAAAGTTGAGTCAAAGTTAACCCTCTGTGCTATCTAAGTAATCTCTTGCATTGACCTTTTTTACAATAATTTGTATGTAGTTTGATTGAATTCAGCTTGATTATATCACCACCTGTGGCTGATCAGACAGAATATTAAAAATGAGCTGGAGTACTATAACATAGCTGATGGGCGAGGTATCAGTGGCAACAAAAACATTTCTACTCAGGTGATAGGTCTCTCAAAAATATGCCTATAATAGTAGAGGATGAGGTAGAGTTAATGTGTACCAGGGCCAATTATGTGTTATGAAAAAAAGTGGGAATATTGTTAATGGTGTGTACTGCGAGTACTGACTAGTGCATACAATCTACATACTCCTGCATACCATCAGATTCCTCCCTTTTTCAAAGGAGCATACATTTACCCCACTTTACCCTATACTTCATTTCTACAAATTTCCGAAAGAATTTTGTTCTATTTTTACTAAACTTTAATTATTGTTGCAAATAAAACTTATAAAGTATGTTATATATATTTTAAAGCTGAAATATTACTCAAATAACATTTTATTTAAATTAATACAGTGGACAACTGAATTGTCTAAAAATAAAAAATTTCCTTTAAAAGCTAGTTGATTTAGTAAACTAACTTAAATTGTATTGTATTAAGATGAATTGCACAATAGTATTCACCTCGTGTAGGGAACGGATTGGCTCAGTGTAGAGCGCTGAGTTGCATTGCCGAAGGTCTTATGTTCAAATCCCGCTCGCTGGCAGACTTTTATTTATTCTATTAGCGGCCGGAGATCCTATGGATCTAGGAACCTCCTGGGGCTAACCCAGCCTCGATAAAGTGGATACTCTAAATAAGGGAGGGAATATGTCGGTTGAGTGTGATCTAGGACAAATCACCTCCCAGCAAAACCGTTGTCCAAGAAACAGTAAAATCTCTACCATGTAATGAGCCCCAGACCCTTCATGGGTTGTATTGGTACAGGAAAAATAAAAATAAAAATTCACCTAGTTTTGTTTATATTTATATAAAATTATTATTTTAATTATTTCTATTTAATTTCCCTTCCTTCAGTGGCTCTAGATGGAGCTATTTTATTTGATTCCTGCCCGCCCGCAGATTTCTAAGTATTTTACATGCATCTTACAATTTTAATTGAACATTGTTTTGTTTTTCCATTATTTTTCTTTACTTAAAATATGTTTTAAAGATAACTTTAAATTCTAAACATAAACACAATTCTAGAAATAAAACAAAAAGTTGTTAAATAAATGAAATTAAAAATTTGACAAATTTATCAATATATATATATATATATATATATATATATATATATATATATATATATATAATTTCCATTCTTTATATACTGCCCATTTCTAGTATTATTTTGTTCTATGTATAATTGATTTAATTATAAGCAATTTTAACTTCTTTTTTTTAGGATTTCGAAGAATCAAAACCTAAAAAGCCCAGAACATCTGAAGATTTTTACTTGTTTTGTAAATTTATATTAGAATATGAGAATTATGATGTATCGGATAAGGAGGTAAGAAATTTATATAAAAATTAGCAATCATGTGTCAAATCAAACTCAAACGAGCCTGTAATGATAAATATTTTTATTGCTAAAAACCATAAGTTAATGGTGTATAATTATAGCTTTAATATATATTTTTAATTTTCTATGTTTTTTTAATAAATAATAATTGTAAAGTCTTAATTTATTCTGGGGCAAGTCCCTTTGGAATAATAAAACAAAAAATAAAATATGACCTATAAAGTCTTTGAGTAAAATACAATTTCAATTTAATTAATTAATATAATTGAAAATAAATTATGAATTAGCTCCCAGTAACAAATTAAAAGAAAAAATTATATAAAGAAAGAAAACAATTAATATTTTACATGTATAGAACTTTGATTATACAAAAATAAAAAGAATAAAGAAATATTTAGATTAAAATGCATCATTTGTCCATCAATTAACAAGTTTTAATCATGAAACTGAACAACTATATCTGATTTTTGTGTTAATTGTTAGGATAGTTGGTGATTAAATATTTAAGGGATTTTTAGATCGGAAGACTATTGGAATGACAAAGAAAAAAGGTATAGAATTTCATAGGGATGAGGATTAGACAAGGAAAGCTGTATCAAAAACTGTGGTTCGGTGGGACGTTGTATGTACTTAGTAAGGTCCAAAAGTTTCCGCCCTGGGATAGTAGGAAAGGTTAAAGAAAAAAACTGGTCTTACTGTTTTTCAATATATTCTCCTCTAAGTTCAACACTCTTAATACAACGCTTTGGCAACATACCATTAAAATATAATACCATTAAAATATAATTTTCTTCTTTGTTAAAAAAATGTTCTTCCACTGCTGCTTGGAGCTCTTTAGGTCGGCATTATACTCGTGTAAAAATTCATTGCAGCAGTGAACTTGTTCCTATTTTTGAGCAGCTGAAAAATTTTTGGAACCCATCTTGCACTAACCTTGTTCATATGCAAATGTTCTTTGATGATCTTCAAAACACTTATTTTTGAAAGCCCCAACCTCGCTGCTATTTCCTTGATTTTCAGTCGCAGGCCAGACAGCAATTCAGATTCCACCAGTTGGATTGTTTCAGAAGTGACAGCTTTTTCAATGGGCGACCGGGACGCGGATCATCTTCTAGACGTTCTCTCCCTAAATTAAATTATTATAATCTTATCAAACATAAACATTATTCCCATAATTTTATGAGCTCATAAGTTTTACATGTTTACTTATTTTCTTCTTCTTGGTTACATCTTAACATTGCCATTAGGTCGTTTTGTGAGCTTAATTACTTAACTTAGCTTTTTACTTTTTACTTTAGATTTTTGCGTTTTAGGTTTAAAAAGTATATCCTATGCTTTCAATAAAAAAAAAAAAAAAAAATTATATTCTTGATCTAATTGTCTTTTGTTTTCAATGTGGTATAAAAGTTGCTGTCTGCGATGAGGTGTAGTAGTTTCACCACTGTATATTAAGTTTCTTGTGGCTACTTGTATTTTTTACTGTGACACTTTTACTAACAAATTAATTGAAAATAATATAATCGCCAAAGCCAAATAAAATTTTAGGGTGTTTTTAACCGATTGTTTTAGCCAAGCTATTGAAAATTTTGAAGGATTGGTTTTTGTAGCATCCCCAGTTGTGCTTGGAAATTCCCACAGTGGTAGTAATTATGGTGATCATAGAGGGATAAATGTTTAAGAATAATTTTTATTTGATTTCTTATGAGGCAGGTTTTAAAGCTTAAAATTGTGATGATTAGATTAGAGGCTCACCTCTACTCCACATCAGGAGATCATCCCATCCAGGATACATAACTTTTATTTCTTGAAATGTTGCTTTATGGCGATAGCTTTAGTTTTGTTTTATTTGCATTTAAATATGATTATACATGGGTGTTTCTCTGCTATTTGGAAACTTGCCCATACAAGACTGTCCTAAGCAAATTTTATTAAATGTTGAGAATGTTTGTTAATAAAATGAAGGATAATATTAAATTAAATATATCTCTTTGAAAAGCCCACTTATTTTCGTCCTGGTTTTTTAGTTATAGATGATTTTATCCAAAATTGTGACAGGGGACTGTTGTAAACACCCAGGGAACTCTTTTTATGAATAAGAACAAGTATTTCGGTATGAAAGTAATCAACTTTTTTTTAATTTTTAAGATACAAATTGTATGACACTAAAGTCAGTCTTTATAATTACTAAAAAATTAAATAATAACAAAGAAATAGAACCTCTGCTAACTAATTATCACAATCAACATTCTAAGTAGTTGAAACGTATTTTGAAACATTTGTACTTTTAAAGTAATCAGCATTAATTACACAACGTCTTACACAAAATCAGCCTTAACATTGCACTTCAGGAATAAATCTTAAAATTAACTTATTTCTCAAAAACAGAAACGGATATTGGAAAATAATAAAATAATGCTCTCCCTTTTGGAGTAAGATCTGGCTGTGGTAACTTCTCTAGTATTTGGTCAAAACTGACATCAGAAATATCATCTTCATCCATTCCGAACGTGTGGCCTTCATCATCACAAATTTTCATAAAAGTGACTGTTAGTTCGCCATCATTATCATCTACTTTATTAATAACAGCAGCATAACGATATTCTGTGTTTCTGACGTTGAACCTGACGTAATGACGTAATCCCCATTGTTGTATTGCTGTTGGCTGCTTGTACTAGGCCCTGCAATATTCTCAAAATGAGTATTAAAATTGTCACACAGTTGTGAAATGTTGGTTTCTGTAATGTTATTATCCAGTGAGATATGTGCTAGCCTGGTTTCGTCTTCGGAGTCTGTAAGCGTCCACAACGCGCAGTTTTTTCACTTGGTAGTTCATAACCACTAGGTTAAAAGGCTGGCATTCTTCTTCACAAGAACAGCTTAAACTTTTCATTATAAGTTTTTTAGTCCCTTGCGGTAATACCAAAGGACATCTAGATATTTTACCCTTAATCTGATGTATTTTAAGAGTACCATTGAAACTTTTCAAATTCTGCTGCGTCCGTCATTATGTTCTTGAATGCTGCCCAACTTTCTTCCACCTGCTGACTATCCCACTGATTATGCTTAAGAGCAGTTTCTTCTATTGCTTTTTGGTACGTCTCAGCAACTTCTGGATCTTTTAGCTTGTATGATTTTATTTTGAACAAAGGTTTCTAAATCTATGGATGAATCCAAATTATCTATGTCACCTCCTGTAGCAACGATGGCATCTGCAGTTCTTTTGCACGTAGCACCAACACCATCTGCGGCACTCTTGCCATGGCCTCTCTCCGAAAAGTTCCAGGAATACGTCTTTATATTTATATATCTTTACATGAAGCCTTGAAGCTCAAATATGAAACATCGTTTTGTTTGTCACTGTGTTACTGGTCCATCGCTCCCGTCTGCTTCCCATATTGCAGCTGGTGAGTGCGTAGTGTTTTGGGAAACAGTGCAATAGTGATTTGTGTAAACTACAACAGTGTGAAGACTCAGCTGAAGTCTAGACCCTCCAAAATGATATGCCTGTATCTCTTCGCTGTACTTATTACAGTAATTCTCTGAAAAATCCATATCAATTGCTACTTCGTTATCACCTGCTTTTTACTGATGAAATATGTTTCTTTTGTGGTTATAATACGCATCCAATTCTTCGTGTAGTTCTTGTATCTGTTCACGTGGACGAACCGTTAAACTTTTTTTTATGTATTTTGGATATATGGGATCCTGGTATTTTGTTTTTCAGCTATCCATTTTTTAAACAGTATAGGCTTGCTATCATCAAACTCTATGTAATCGGGATTCTTGTTGACACAGTACTGGCATTCTCGAGATAAACATTGCTCATCATAACGATTGCAGCAAGTGTTTTCAAGCAATTTATTGTGATTATCATAATGCAGAATCTTTCAATAGTACAATGAAGATAATTTCAAATCAATATTTGCATATTCGATGCAAAGGCATGTATCCTGTTCATTTATCTTTGGTGGTACCACCCAGAAAGGACGCAAACAACAGAATGTCTGGTAACTAATTAGATCCATGTTATGACTCTTAAATTTCTTGTATAAATTGAATATTGTATCCAATAAATATCTTTTTTGTTTTTTGACTCCGTTTCTGGTCCTGTATTCCTGTTTTCCTGCAGCAATTCGACTATTATCATCATTTTCATAAAAAATTTGCACTGTCTTCATATGTTCGGATAAAATTAGTGCTAGATGAGTTTGTGTTTTGGGTAATAAAGACTGATTTTTAGATTCCTGAAGTCTCTTATACGATATAGCACTGTCTTTCATTCTCCATAATTTATATTTTTTAACTATTTTACCTGATACAACTTTCCCAAAAATCTCTTTCTCTTTTTGTGTTTTCAAACCTGCATAGTTTTCTTTCAATTGTTTATTCAAAACTTCTCCAAAAAGTGCCTTTTTTACAACATCTTTGTGATTTAATGGAGTATCACACATTCTTGTAAGTTTTGTGTTAAGTGTCTCATCATTTTGATTATTATTACTAACTTTTTTTTTCAACCGCTGTAACCTCTTTTTATACTTTCCCAATTTCTGTTTGTATTTCTGAATCTTATGGTCTTTTTCTTTCAGTATCTTCTCACATTTTTTTTTAGCCTCTTCCTTTCTTGCTGCGACTGATGATCTTAAAGGTGCCTGACATTCCACTGGGGGATCAATTGAGTCAGGTGTATTTTCCCTTACAAAAGTATTTTTATTTCTTTCAAATTTTTTTTCTTTGCGCGATACTTAGTACAAAGCTCTTTCCAATTTTTTTTACTGCCTTATGCTCGTGACGACTCATATCCCTTACTAATTTTCTTGTGCCTTTTTCTTTTGGTATTTCTGTCTTTATTTTTCTTTCATTTCTTCTTATTTTTGTGCGTAATTTTTAAGTCGCTGATATCTTAAACGTTCAGCTATACATTTTTGTTCAAATATTTCTTCTCTTGTTTTGGCTGGCTTCTTTTTGGTTGGCATTTTGAGATACTACCTAAGAAAGATACGATATTGTTAATGATTTTGATCATAGATGCGCAATCTGGCATGTCAGACTTGACAAACCCTAAAGAAAACAGTCCCCTGCGTTATAAAACAGTCCCCTGTGCTATGAAATGACAGAGGACTGTCATTTTTACATGTAAATTGAATAAAAAAAATTATCTAAACTTATCACATTAACGAAACAAATGTGGCTTCTTACTTAATAATCAATTCTTTAAAACAAATATTTGCAATTAAAACACTTAAAATAGGAAAACAATGGCCAAGGCAGACTCAGTGGTGGCATTAACAAAATGGCAATTGCCCACCCATCTATACACCCGAACGAACTTCATACTGATTGCACTCCGTTTCACGTTGTTAACGTTTCGCGCCAATACAAAATTTGCTTTAAGCGCGGTTTTCAAATTTTATCAGGGAACTGTTTTAAAAAATTTGAGGACAGCATTCACGTTGAGATTCTTTGATTAAATTTTTATAGTAAGTATATAATTGTGATTTATAAAGATGTTGACTGTTTTTTTAAAAAGTATTTTAATACATTTTATTTAGTATCAATAGCAAAAAAAAAATAATATTGGTCACAAGACTGCAATTTGGGAAAAGGGACATACCACGGGACTGTGTTTGAGGAATATTTCATTATTAAATTACTAAATAAGCTGTAGTGTGTCAAAAATACCTAATACTTTGTCATTATTCATACAAAAAACTGAGAAATATTAAAATTTATTATATAAAATTTGCTTAGGACAACAATTTTCCATTTAGTAGAGAGATGCCCATATATATATACATATATATACATATATATATATATATATATATATATATATATATATATATATATATATATAATATTATGTATATATATAGTCGTGTCCATTCTTAAAATTTATATAGCAGAAATAAAGCAACTGCCATAAATTGGTATTATTTTTATGTAAAACGTAAAGGATATTAGAGATAAGATCATTCAAATATAATTGAAACATTTATGTAATTATATTGGTTGCCTATTCACAGTTATTTTAATATTACTAACTAAATATTTTATTTTACTTAGGATTCTCATGATTTAAGTAGAGAAGAAGACATTGATAAGAATTTGGATAAGAATTCCGATATAACGAATGAAGACGAGCAACAAAATTCCGTTGTTGAGATGTCATCGGATGAAGACTCTTATGATTTGGTGACTTGCTTTTGTGGGAAGCCTTTTGCTGGGCGGCCAATGATAGAATGCAGCAAGTGCCTTACCTGGATACATTTAAGATGTGCTAAAGTTAAAAAGTCAGATATTCCAGATGTATTTATTTGTTCGCACTGTAAAACAACAGAAGAAAAATGAAATTATAAATATGTATTTAATTTTGTAGAAAATAATCTTGTATTATAATAATATTTTTTCCATATTTTGAAAGGTATTATAAGTATTGAACTATTTTTAGATTTATACATGAATACCTGAGTTTAATGAAATTGTTTTATTTTTTTGTTTTTGTTACAATATTGTTTTAATTAAATATTTTTCATTAATGAAAATCATTTCGTGAAGATTTAGGTCTATTAAATGCTTAAAGAAATCGTTTTTTTTCATATTTAAAAAAAATTCTTTAATTTTTTTCCTGCACATAAAGATAACAGTGCATAATTGATTAAAATGCTAGTCGTATGATGAAAATATTGTTATGAATATTATGTATATTAAAACTATTAAAGGTTACCAGTTACTGGACTAATGGTTGCTTTAAAAATTCAACAAGTTTAGTTTATTGTTCACATACCAATAGTAAAATGCTTGTAACAGTTGATATAATATTCTGAGAATAATCTATATTTCCTTAGTCTTAAATTCATTGTGTACATTTAAAGGTCAAATTGTTAAGCCAATCATTAAAAATTGGTTGTCATATTTTTGTACTGTTCCATTTTTAACTTATTCATCAAATTACTTATTTAATATTTAAAAACTTTTAAATGTATGATTTTTTTTTATCAATGATAAAATCCTGAGTTAATAACAATTTGTGCCTATATTTTAAAATTTCAATATTTTTTTTTTGTTATATTGGAACAAGATTTGACCACTTCAATTTTCTTGAAAATGACTTACTTGTTTTCTACAAAGTATGTAAATCAGAGGTGTCAAGCACATGTTCAATTATATTACTTTTCATCATTATGCATTGAACAGCTGAAGAGGGGGAGATTGGATTCTTGTGTTTTGACAAAAGATCAGTTTTATTGACTGTTTTGATAGCAGTGTGTCATTTTTGCCGCCTTGTATTATTTTATCATCTTTTTTTTTTCTGAGTACATTTATCATAATAATTACTGCACTACTTAAAAAATAGAAGAATAATCTATATTAAATATATCATATTTTCTTATATTTGGTTTTGTTTTGTATGAGATACATTGCCTCATATATTTTTATTTTTTGTTTATTCGTAAAGTGGGGTGTATAGTGATATTTATGGCCTTGTAATATTAACTTTAATAAATGAGTCTGATTGATCTAATGGCACTTCTTTTCGTTTGAACAACTGTACCATCTTTGTTAGGTTTCTTATACTTTGAATGTAAATTTTTTACTTTACTTGTATTCTGTCTATTAGCTTTATCCTTAGTAATTTCTTCAAGGCAATATCATTTCAAACATATTCTATTTGTTTTATCTTCGATGTTTATCTGTTTAAATTAATCAAATTACCTCCATTTTCTAATTGAATATTAAATGAATGATAATTTTTTAAAAAATTTTATTTTAACTCCCCTCTCGTTTTAAATCACGGAGAACGGTTCTTTTATAGAAATCTCTTCAATGAAACATTAATTTTCAAATAAAGGATTGAAAGTGTTTAAATACAGGAAGTAATTTTCTTATTACATTATTCAAATAGACTTGGCTGAAAAATGATTGAATCATCAATGTTTCTAAATTATCTTACTTCTTATCTGTTTGCTTACCTGCATGAAAAATTAATTTATTTGTTTTTTAGGTATAATTTTTCTTGTGGAAATGGTTGTCGTTATTAAAAAATGCATCTTTCGGTTTTATTAAAATAAACAAATTTATTTTTAAAGTTAAGCAGAACTGTATTTTTAGTGTTTAAAGCAATCAGTATCATGGAAACAATTTAAATGATGAAATTTATATTCCGCAATTTGGTTAATTTTATTTTTCAACTTTTGTGGTGGCTGTGAATTTTAAGTTAATAACAAAAGTATCACAGTTAATTTACTTGTATCATCACAGTTATCGACTAATTGTGTGACTAAGGATTTGAATCCTTAACCTAAATTGGACCTACTTATCTGTAATCTTTCTATTCTCAAATAATCAAGCCCTAAAACAGCATAGTACTTCAAATACTTGAAAAATATTTAGATTTTTGGTCTTATTTCAATGACTAATTTAATAATATTGCAGATTACACACATTCATATATTAAATATTTTTTTGTTTATTTGCATGTAATGCCCTTAAAAAAATCATTACTATGTTGTTGGACCAGTGTGAAATATGACCGAGTAAGTCATTTGGTGGAAAACAAATAAATCTTTATTATTAGCATGTTGAATTTTAATAACATATTTATTTTATTTGAGTATACTAAGAAGAGAAAATTTGTTATTTATTTTTTAAATTTATTATTTTGTTACTAAATCATTTAAAAAAAAAAAAAAAAGTATATTTTGTAATAATTTAAATTTTTACTTGGTTGTTTTTATACTGAACCACCGAATATGATGTCTGGTAAAAAAAAAAAATAGTTTTTATTTTAATTAGCATCAAGTATGTACTTAAAGTTTAGTCGAAAATGGAGTACATTATTTTTTTTTAAATTAATTTATTATTATTTACTTTTTTCATTTTTGAGGGATTATTACAGACAAAATTTAAACCATTTAAATTAATGAAAACATTGCATAATTATTGTTTTACTCTGTATTTGTTATTTTTCATTTTTGTGACTGTGTAACTCACTAATTTGCCATGCCTTGAATTCATAATCCTATTTTATAAATAAGTCAGCTGCAGAAATTTTTTTTAATTAATTGAAATTAATTATATCTGTACTGTTGAAATGTTAATTCTAAATATGCTTTAATTTTATTTAATGTATCATCGTTTTTTTTAATTTTCATGTACGTTGATCCTTGCTTAGTTTTTCTTTTTACATAAAACAAACTTATTAATTAAATTGTAGTGATATGAATTATAAAAAAAAAATCTAATAGAGCATTGAAGATTTTAAATTGTTGCATATATTTATTATAGTATAGATTCGTGTTTTATTGATTTTATTTTTTGGTGTGCTTTTAAATTGTAATTCAACTACCAAAATTTGTAGTTAATTATTATCTAAAACATTATATTTTATAGTTAATTATTGTCAAAAACATTATCTTTTTTCTCTTTTGATTCAAAATCTCCTGTCGTTTTATATCTTCTGTGACACTTGAGCAAAAATATATCTACTGGTTTATTGAACTTCAGTATTTTTACTGACATTCTTACTTGATAAGTAAAATTGACTAAACTGCCCACCTTCACCAAGTAATGTATGATTCACTGTACATTTATATAGTAATTAATAATAATAAAGTATTAATGATACCATTGTAATTTTTTTTAACTGGTAAAAGCTTTTAATTTGTTTAACATTTTTATTTCTAAATTCTAATTGTTAAAAAAGGTTTCATAATAAAACAAATTTTTAGTGTTGCAGGCAGCTTATAAATATTATCCATAATTTTAATTTATATTTAGAATCTAATTTTCAGAAAAAATACATTTGGCCCTCTTCCTAATATAAATTATTACTTCTGTGGAAAATCTCTGCCTTCACCTTATTAAATATTCAATATTAGTACATTAATATGTCATACAATTTATAATTTGTTACTTCATAAATTATAAAATTATAGCTAGTTACCAATTCATGTAACCAATTATTATCATTCCTTTTCCTTAATAATTCATTTGCATTTATCTTTATTTTTGTTTTGATATGTTCTCATTAAAAACAATTTTTCATTACTAAAAATACTTCATAGATTTTTTTCTTCATTTTCAAATGGTTTAGAACATTTTAGTTAGTTTCTTTTGCTAACATTTTAAATATACATTGATGTTTATTATTAGTTTTCATTAAAAAAAGGTGATATAAAAATAAATTCTAATTTAATTTCTTTTATAGTAATGCTCTTAAAATTGATTATTAGTTGAAATGCAATCTAATTAGCTTGAGTAGATTTATTATTTTAGCTATGATTCAACAATAAATGAAAAATAGGCATGATGAGTTACATAATTCCATTATGTAGATGGCGATTTACAATGTTAATTATATGATTTTACCTTATTGTTAATGATGTGATTATATATTTTCTGATTAATTTTTAGATTATAAGTGGGATATCTATGTTATTTCAGTTCTAACTTGATATGCTGCACATGATGCTATAATGGTTTTTAGCTCTAATCTAATTATGTTTACATTTTCAATTATTTAAAATATATAACATTTTATTTGTTGTACTTTGCAAAAGGTTTGAGCTAAAAAGAATCTAATTATGGTTTATGCTAATATTTATAATTATTTGCATAATGTTTCATAAATTAGGACAGCTAAACAACCAATACATATTCAGTGATGTCAGGCATTGCATGTAAATATAGTATGTGCCATTAATTTTATTATTGTTAATATCTATCTCTTCAATTATTTGTTGTTGATAGCTTATAATTGTAAAAATGTTTTGTTATTTTTAATCTTTAACGGTTATAAACATATATATATAAATATATATATTTTTTTTCTTAGAATCTAGTTTGAATTATAATTATAAAATAGGTTATGTACCCATTCATATGTTGATATTTGTACACATTATGTGTTTGTTTGGAGTACCTTGTAGAGTTAATGTATTAGTGTATGATTTATGAGTCTGTTTTATTTTTTATGTTTAACTATGATGAGAGCTGAAGTGAAAATACTTGTGTTTGCATGTTTTAGAAAAAATAATATCCCCCTAAACAATCTTGTACTGTATCAAATGATATCTATATAATATTTTATGATCATCCACCAGTTTTTATTTTTCTATATTTATGTACATTTTTGTAGATAACTGAAATCGATCAATTTTGTATGTTCATATACCTAAATTGTCGAGCTTTATATTTGAATATATAATGTATATTAAAAATCTGCTTATTTTATTTATTTAAGCCCATTTTCTTATCAACTAATATATTAATGTTTTCCATCAAAGTTGTTTGGTTACACTCCAACACCTATCCGTGAGTAACAAGTGATTATCTAACAATTATAGAGCTGTTATATTCAAAGCTCTTGTATGTTAATTATTGAATCCTAATTTTAAAATACCTTTCTAAGAAAATTTGTAAATATGATGTTGGCAATATGAATCTTACTAATTGCCTTGAATGGTCCACATTTTAAGTAATATAGAAAATGGTTTGAGGCATGGTAAAAAAAAAATGTGACTACACAAATAAGTGAAATGTATTTATTCAATATTTCTGTCCGTCTTTTTGGCCAACATCAAGGCAGAGCAGAGGGGTGTAGAATCTAGTGGCACCTAAACCAATTTATGAATAATTACCTACCTTAGTATTTTTTTAATACAAGTGAATCATAGTTATGATTATCTTTCTATGTTTCAAGGTGATTCCTCTTCTCTTCACTTATAAGCAAATAGGTGCTGTAAATATATTACATTTTTATTCCACTGCTTCAACAGATCTCTCACTCTCACATCAGTTATCTGTTAACTATTGACTACCGAGGCTGGAAAGGCTTCCATCTAGCATTCACTGAACAATTTCTGCTACTGTTGAGGTTGAATGATGATTTACTCATGAAATATAATCCCTTACCCATGATATCCTCCTTTCTACTCATCATATTTCCCTGATAATCAATTTGAACTGAAGATTTTCTCTGAACCATTTGTCCAAATTGGTTTGGTTATCATTTAATAAGTTTTTAGAGGAATTAAAAGAATTATTATTGTTGGATCTGAGTATTTCTTTCAGCTTACTAGGCATGGATTAATAGGTTTGTTGTAAAATAGGTTGGTCCTATATTAAAAAAATATATATAAACATATTGTTGAGGTTCAAAATGGGTTAAGAAATAAATAAAAAATTATTGATGTTTGGCGTATCCATCGGACCGCTGTAAGGTTAATGTAGATTTATGAGAAATCTATATAAGTAAATAAAAATAATTCTAAATCTTATTTAATTCTTATTTATTAATTTAATATAAGGGTTTGTTCAAATAAAACACAATTTTTGAAAGTATAACTGATTTAAATATTATACAAATGGCATTGCCTCCCACTACCAGCGTCTCCATATTCATCCCACTCTAATAGTGGAGGTCCCGGGGAGAGGACCTTCAAGTTATTACCTCTACGTGTGGAGGTGCCAGAGAAAGGACCTCCAAGTTATTCTACTCTGCAACGGGGCATCCATGAGGCAGAACTCCCTCAGTTATTACTACTGTACCAGTGGAAGCCTATGTGAATCTTCCAAGTAATTCTACTCTATGAATGGCAGCCTGTATGTAAGGATCTTCAAGTTATCAACTCTACGAATGGAAGCCAGGCTCTCCCGAGGAACTAGATTATATATTGACTCTTAAGTTTGACGATAATACATATAAGTGTTTTATTTGAATCATTGCACTATAAAAATTGTGTTTATCTTAAAATTTGTTTTATTTATCTCGAATTGAAAATAATTGTCATTGAAACCACGGAGATTAAGATTTCATGTTCAATAAAATATCTAAAGATTAATAAAACTATTATGTGTAATAACTAACATCAATTTTTAATTAACTCTAAATATAAATTTGGCACCCAATTTGGGACCAACAATTAATTAATTGGTAATGTATAAATCCATTATAATATATAAAGAGATTAGAGAAGCCATAGAGAGAATGAAAAATTGCAGAGCACCTGGAAGTGACAATCTACCACGGGAGTTATTTAAATACAGCAGAAAAGAATTCATACAAAAACTGAGAGAGATATTATTAGATATTTGGACCAACCAAGTGATGCCTAGCTCTTGGAGGAATGCAGTAATATGCCCAATTTATAAAAAAGGAGATTAGCTTAACTGTGATAATTACCGAGGAATCTCTCTACTGAACTGCTCATACAAGGTCTTCTCGCACAACACTAAAAAAGAGGCTTACACACGGATACTCAGCCCGAATCAAGAGAAAGATTCCTGGGCACCACATTAAATCTCTACAAGAAGAGTTCAGTATGCGAGATATACAGCTAGTGTCGCTTGACTGTAAAACTCTTCCCCCACCCTGGGATGTTGCTACAAAGGCAATAATATCAGACAGCATACCAGACATAATTAGCAAAAAAGAACTCCTGCCAATTGAACTCCTATACGAGACTCTAATATTTATCAATGAGGAGTACTCACAACTAGAATGGACAAGATCCTTCACGGACGATTCGGTTGCAGAAGAAAACAAGGGTAGTAGGGGCGGAATCTTCATTGAATTCAGTGTGGTGCAACTGTAGAAAAGTCTATAGCTACAGGGCTAAACTCTAGCAACTACTGAGCTGAGCAGGAAGCCATAATTGAGGCCTGCAGAATGATTTCCTCTTCTTCCTATGATCTCCAAAAGGTGGTCATTTTCACTGATGTATGCACTGTTCTCCAAGCAAAGCAAGACAGATCAAAAGCTCTTGCAAGCCTAAAATACCTTGTCTCCGCAATAAATTCGATGACAAACCTTGCTAGAACATCAGTCCTCCAGTGAATCGCCGGCAATGAATGAGCTGATACGCTGGCAAAAGCATTGATGTCGCAGTTTGCCCTAGTACTCCAATTTGACGAGGTCAAGGCACTTCATAAGGGTATCATCGTGGGGCGATGGTTGGAAACACATCCCACTCAGGGCTCCCACAATGACTACTACAAATTAAGCAGAAGAGAACAAGTGCTGATAATTAGACTTAGGACTGGACACAACCGGCTCAAATCGCATATGTTCAGAAAGTTCAAGATAGGAACGAGCCCCCTATGTGATTGCGGTGAAGGAATATGGAAGAAGAAAATGAGGAATCAAGTTTACTATTGTGACCAAAAAAGTAACTTTCAATTCTAAATTTCTATAAAAAGGTAAATACTAATAAAACATTGTTTAAATATAAAAATATTTATTTTTTATTTACAGCACAGACCCACATAACATTTGAATGATTATACAGATGTGGGGATACTTTCAAATCTTATAGTTGATTCAAACACACAATTGGGACTTCATCAATTAAAATAATAGATTATCACAGATACATATCATGATCACAATAAATCATTACAATAAGTTTGGATATTTTTATATAAAACCATTTTTTTTTTTCCTTTCAGAAGAATAATGTTAAACTATGAAAATACAAAAACTTGATTCCAGCAGGCATAGTTAAAATAACAGTAAACAGTTTCTCAAACACACACACACAACATCAAAATTTCTTCAGGTTTTAATCCAGAGACTTCCCTGTATCTCCATTAATATTTTCTTCCTTTATACCAAGCGCTGAAATCAAGGGCAACTCATCACATGCACTACCAGAATTCTAAAAAAACAAAACAATAACAATAAATAAATCTCATCATCTAAAAAAATCATATTTATACAAAATTGAAAAAAAAACAACCATGGAAGGCCTTGGATTCAGCAAATGGTAGAGACTGTACTGTTTCTAGGACTCTAATTGTGATTCGGAGGCTGTTTTGTGAAGGAGTTTTAGGACACAGATTGGATGAGATACATGTGAGTGTTTATTTTTGTCAGTATGCTATAAAAATTATATTCAAATTTAAATTGTTTTATTTATCCCAAATTGGAATTCATTATCATTGAATTTAAGGAGATAAAAGATTTCATGTTAATTAAAATATTTAAGAGGACAAACTGTTATGTGTAATAACTTAAAATTTATTTATAAAATAAAAATACAATTAATGTCAACTTTCAATTAACTAAACTATTTATATATATATATATATATATATATATATATATATATATATATATATATATATATATACAGGGTGGCCCAAAAAAGACTGAAGGATTAAAAATAGTTATATCTTTTTTGTGTGTTTAATAATTTATTTTGTCTTTTGCAGGTTATTTACTGGTTTTTGGAGATAAATCATGGCTACATATGATGTGCAGAAACGCGTCAAAATCATTGAATTTTTTTATTTTTCTGGAAGGTCAATTATTACAACGAATTACGAAGGTCAATAACTCAACGAAATTATCGTCGTCATTTTAATGTCCGAACAGCACCCAGTGACAACATGATTAGGAACTTAGTCTCCCGTTTTGAGGAACATGGAAGAGTGTCAGATCTTCCAGGAAGAGGAAGAGGTCGATCTGTGCGCAATGAAGCAGTTGTGGAGGCTGTACGGCAGAGTGTAAACGAAGATCCATCTGTCTCTACTCGTCGTCGTTCTGCTCAATTGGGAATCTCCAGAACATCCCTGCAAAGAATTTTGAAGCGGGATCTTAAAATGTTTCCGTATAAAATTCAAATGGTACAGCAACTGCTTCCCCAAGATCATCAGGCACGCCTACAATATGCTATGTCAGTCTTTTTTTGGGCCACCCTGTATATATATATATATATATATATATATATATATATATATATATGTATATATTATTTATTATTTGACGCGAAACAGCCATGAAAGACTACGAGACTAAGATGCAGGGTTTTTTTCTTTTTTGTTTTTCAGTCTCTTCTCGGCCCATCTTTTCCTCATGGTTTCACTAAAGGCCTTTTTTCTTTCTTCTGTCCAGGTCTTAGATGGAAATTTCTTTCTTTCTGCCACTAGAACCGCATTTTTGAGGAATTTTTGGTATTCATTTCTGTTTTCCAATAAATGTGGTGTAATGTTTCTGTGTTTCTTGTTTTATTTGTTCTGTGTATCCTTGTCTGAATTTGTAGCCCATAATTTTGGTGAAAATTTTTTTGTTTAGTCTCTCCTCGTTCATCCTCATCATGTGACCATAAAATTTGAGTCTTCTAACCCTCATTTCCGTTTCCAAGTCACTCATTTGAAAGTAAATTTCTTTGATAGATTTCAGCCGGTATCCTTCTGGTGTTACTTTGGGCCCATGGATTCTCCTAATTATCCTTCTCTCTATTTTAAGAAGTTTGTCTAAACTGGGAAAGCACATAGACTCTGTCCCATACAATATCACTGGTTTTACCACTGTATTGTAGTGCCTGATTTTGGCCTTTTTGGAGAGACATTTTTTATTATATATACTACTCGTTAAGTAGCATAAATTCTCCAAATTTTTAATACAGTACTGCATACTTTCCTTCTCAGACAAGTTTCTGCTTATTATCTCGCCCAGATATTTAAAACTTTTAACCACCTGAATTTTACCAAAATCTGTTTTCACTTCTTTCATACTAAAGTTGGGGTCTGTAGTCATAAATTTTGTCTTTTGAACGGAGATTTTTAGTCCAGTTTTTTCAGCTACTTTCTTCAATGAATTTATTTGCCTAACTGCGTCTTCTTCTGATTCTGCCGGTAGGGCTAAGTCATCCGCAAAAGCCAGACACCTTACAAGGATACTACTCTTCTGATTTCCTATTTTAGCTCCTGATGTTTCTTTTTCCCATAATGTCTTCATAACTTTGTCGAGAACAACGTTGAAGAGAACAGGTGAAAGTCTGTCCCCTTGTCTCACACCCGTTTTTATCTGAAACGGTTCGCTGATATTCCCTCTTAATTTTATTTTTTATTTGGTCTCTGTTAAGGTTTCTTTTATTAGGTTTATGGTCTTTTGATCGACTCCGTACTCCCTCAGGGCTTTCAGTAGGGTTTCTCTGTCTAAGGAGTCGTATGCTTTTTCAAAATCGACAAAAGAGATATAAAGGTTTTTCTGTGGCCTAGTTAGATAATATTTCATCAAAAGTTTCAGGCTAAGTATCTGTTCTTGGCAGGATCGTTCTTTCCTGAATCCTCCCTGGTATTCTTCTATTTTGTCGTCAATTGGTGGTTCTAACCTGTTAAATAGAGCCTTAGAGAAAATTTTGTAGGTCACCGGCAAGAGAGAAATTCCCCTGTAGTTGTTCACATCGGTTTTCGCGCCTTTTTTGTGAAGAGGGTGGATTAGAGCGGTTTTCCATTCTCCTGGTATTTTCTCTTGTTCCCAGACGTCCATTAGTATTTCTGTGACTTTTCTCCTGAATTCCTCACTGGAGTATTTCCACATTTCTGCTAGTACACCGTCTTCACCAGAAGCTTTGTTTTTTTTAGTCCTGCCATAATTTCCTCTACTTCTTCTTCGTCAGGTGGATCCGAGTCTATATTTTGCGGGGTGTTTTCTCTTATTTCCAGTTTTTCAGTAGGTTCCTCACAATTTAGAAGCTCCTGGAAATACTCTGCCAGAATTTCGCAGTTTTCTTCGTCTTTCAGTGCCAGGGTGCTTTTTTCTTCAGTGTAAGTCCTCTGGGGCAGAATCCCTTCAGTCTTCCCTCAAAGGCTTTGTGGAAAAGTCTGATGTTGTTCTTCTTGAAGTTTTCTTCCATTTCCACCAGTTGTTGAATAAGGAATTTTCTCTTTGTTTCTCTGATTATTTTCTGTGCTGTTTTTCTCTGTATTTGGTATTCTTCTCTTTTCTCAATGGTTTTTTGTTGAATATATATATATATGAATCAATAAGAATTTAAATACACACTTTATTCAATATATTACTACTGTATCTGACACAATGCCCTACCATGCAGATAAATTGAGAACCTTAACTTAAAAATAACATAAAGTTTGGAATTGAAAAGAATTTAATTTGTTTGTGTCTATGTTTTATTTTATTTTAATACCATTTTTTTTATTTAATAAAATAACAAAGAATTTGATTGAACTGGTACTCAAGATAGTAATGGTGTAAAAAGGATAGCACAATTTCCTAATATGTTTTTAATTTTCAGCATACTCACATCCTCAACAGCATTGTCAAGACACTATCTCATTGAAGTTTTATTCTAGATTTAAGAGGAAGATTTCAATAAAATATTAATGGAACTTTATAATGATAAAATTGGAAAGCTTAAGTAATTCATTTTGCGATCACATAATCATAAAATTTAAAAAATAATAAAATAAAAATAAATCAGTAACTAGCTTATTATAAAAATAATGATAGATAACAAAGTATTCAATCAATTATAGGAATAAAAATGTATGCAATAGTACCTAACACTAGAGTGTGCAAAAATGTCCTAAAAATTTAGATTGTTACAATGGACAGACATATATAGCAGATCATAAATGCATTGAACAAGAAAAGTAAATCAAGTGATTCAGAAAAAAGAAGGGCCTAAAAAAAGTTCTAAACCCAAAAGAACAAATACAATACTTACTTGAGACAACACAACAGATGGGGGTTCTATTCTAATAATGGGAGTATTGCCATTTTCCTCAGAAGAATTTTCAAAGCTTCTCATAAAAACGTCTGTCATAGAACGAGAATCATTTATATTTATATCTAAAACATGTTCTAATCTTTGATTAACAGGGGTACTAAAATTATTTTCATCATAATTTCTCAAGTGAGAAGGAGAATTAATGTTATTGGCACAACTCTTAGGTACCACCCTGGAGTTTAGATGTTCCAATGGTGGAGAATTATCAGCTATCCCAACCTGAAATTTAAACATGTATAAAATTATGGTGAAAGTACGAGTAGATGGCAAAATTAATCATTTCAATCTAATTTTTATATGAATTTAATTTTTCATTAACTTTATTCAAAGGAAAGGTTTAGATATTATTTGAAAAATAATTTGTAGTTTCAATTTGTCACATCATTTTTTTGTATATTCATATTCATAGGAATCACAAATTTCTACGCACATTACTCATATATTGTGACTGTAACATGCAGGAAAGTTAAAGTGACTATGTCCATTTAATTATGTGAGAAACAGGTTTTATATAGCCAAAAGTGTTAATTAGTTCTAGGAAATTTCAATGGTATAAGAAATGAACATATTTATTACAAAAGACTTTGTTGATTTCTTCTGGTTTAGACCGTGTTGATAAACTTTTCGCCAACGTTTCACCAACCATGCTGCAGACTTCTTCAGGGCTGAGATGAGAATGAATTGCTCATTCTCATCTCAGCCCTGAAGAAGTCAGCAGCATGTTTGGTGAAACGTTGGCGAAAAGTTTATCAACACGGTCTAAACCAGAAGAAATCAACAAAGTCTTTTGTAATAATAGTGGCCGTGGAAACCTAAAAGAGTATTGAACATATTTATATTGTAAAACAATACTACATTCTAAATTTAAACAAATGCCTGAAGAATATTCTTGTACATAATATTCTTATTATCTTATAATATTTCTGGAATGAGAAAATATATTTAATGAATTATCTGCTAAAGTTCAACTACAGTTAAATGTGGCTGCAACTCACTGCTGGCATTTGTGGATGATATTGTTGTTTTCTCGGAGAATGACAGAAACCTTCAGCACAATGTTAGCAGGTTAAAAGAAGAATTGCTGGCTATAAACGTGATCATAAACCCTAATAAATAACAGTGATTAGGGTAGAAAAGAAGCCAAGGAGAATAATGACGGTCATTAGAGTCGAAGATAAGGTCCTGGAACAAGTGGAGAAAATACCTGGGAGCTCACAACAAAAACGGATATATTGATTTGGAAGTGACCAAGCAAAGTGGTGCTGCTGGCAGGATATTTGAAGCAGTTAAGATAGGACTTCTTAACTAAAGAAAATCAGAAAACGAAACGAAAGTGGCTGTAGTTAAATCGCACTTAGGCAGGAGCCTATCCTCACGTACTCTTCACAATCATGGACGCTGACAAAGAAGCACCAATCCAGAATACAATCAGCAGAAATGGGATTGAGGGAAAAACAGGAAGATTGAGTGAAAAACAAGAAGAGACCAAGTCTGGAACACAACTATCAGGCCGAACCTAAAAGTTAAACCAACCAACAAGGTAATAGAGGAAAACCGACTGAGATGGCTTGGAAACCTCCTGCGGATGGATCCTAACAGAATTGCTAGCGAAACCTACAGAGCTAAAGTGGATGGAAAACGAGGAAGAGGGCGACCTAGGAAGAAGGATTTTGAGAAGAGGGGACTCCAATGGAGCAGAAGAGCACAGTTGGTGAAAGACCAGCAGAGCTGAAGAAGGCTGTGCAGAATTCCTCCAAACACTGCATAGGCGGTTGGTTAATGAGGATAGAATATGATGATGACGATGATGGTTGGTATCTCAACAATATTGTTATTGTTTCATATCTATAATGATTCATATCATGTTCACATTGTTTCTATTCATGTTGTAGTATTCTCACGGCATTTGAGTGGCTGATTTTACAAACATATATTTGTCACAACTAAGCGAATCTGGACCCCCAACCAATTTCCCTTGGATAGCAAATTGTATTATTTACAAAAAAAAAAATACATTGTTCTATGTTTTTATCCTACACTGTATTCCTTGTGATGAAATAAGTTTATCAAGAGGAACATGCACGTTTTCAAAAGTTGTGGAGAACAATTAAATATTTTGAATCCTTATGCTATGATAACTGAGGAAAGGAAAATTCAACTAGAGGGAATCTAGAAGGCTGGTGAAAGAAAGGAGAAGATGATAAAATAATCAGCTGGAGAGATGCCCCCAGGTAAAAAGTATGATTTATTCTGAAATTTTGAATCACTTGATTTTATAAACTAAAAGGTTGACATACACACCAACAGATATACTAACTGCTCTCAGACCTGCATTTCTATTGAAGAGAGAACATGAAAATAAATATTTCATATTATAAGACTGTCTTTATCAGAAAACTTTGATAATGAGAGCCCTTAAGTTAGGAGAAACATATGATATTTTACTAAATAAAACTTCATATTGTTCGCTGTTATACCTTAAGACTTAGATGTTAAACTAACAGTAAGATAAACAAATATTATATTATTTCTACCTGAGTAAATAACTGTATTATTGTGTTTTGTAAACTCACTAAAATTTTTAATCACTGAAATCAGTCCTCCCCCCCCTCCACCTGATAGAAGTCATGAAACTATCAATATTGGATGCCAAAAATCAATACAGATCCTAAATAATACACATATCTACATGTAATTACATATAGTAAGCACATGTAATTTTTTTATCATAATCCTAAGTCAAAGATCACTTAACCCATAGACACTAGATTGTTAAGTTTCAATTTTATGAAAGAACCAACTGTTCAGGTATCTTACTTAAAAGTTCTAGACCACCAAAAAGTTATTATATTCTGTCATACAAATTAAGTGGTGTCTTGAGAAGCAATAGCTAACCTGATATAATGTTGGCTTTTAACTATTTATAATATCCATGGATTAATTTCAAATGTAGGATCACTTTTATAATAATTATTTTCAATGAAACTATTTTTGCTTAAAATAAGGAACATTTATAAAAAATAATAAAACATTTGGTAAAAATAATGAATTAATTTTACTTACAGGAGACATCCCATTAGGCGAAATGGATAACTTTCGATGCTGACTTAAATGGTCATATTTCAACTGCAGTTCATAAGGTAAAACTGGAGTGTAGCTATTGCGATGCAATGCATCTTAAAAAAAATCACAATGAATTAAAAAGTGCAAAAAAATAATCAAATAGACAATAAAGATACAATAAGAATCGAAAACAAAGCCTAAGTCTTTCAAATATCAGGAAATAACCAAACAATCAATATTTCACCAATTAAGGCATCGTCAAAATTAAATTTCATTAATTCTGACCAGTGATAGTACACCTCGTATCAACATTCTAAAAAATACAAATCAAATAATGATAACACATCACTTTAAGACAGTTCAATATATAAAATTCATATAAAAATCACCCTGGTGAATAGGGCGAATGTCCAAGCAATTTGAACTTTAATTCGCAAAATTTTTCCATTGCAATGACTGAACAATAGGCTGGAGCAACCTTGCATAGACCTTATGAAAGCCCAAAAAATATTAAAATATTACCTGCACGTTTTTTAATATGTTTACAGCCTCAAACAACTTTAATCTGCTGTCTTCCAGTACTAACCAATGATTTTTCTCAATGATCTCTGGAGTTATCACCACCACAGGGCGTCCAGAGCGAGACTCATCACTCGTGCTCTTATGTCCCATTTTAAACTTTGCAACCCATCTTTTAATCATTGAATATGAAGGTGCAGAGTGTTTGAATGTACTCTCCATTTCCTCCTTGAATTATTTAGGTGTTAACCCCTCAAATGCTCGAGTGTTTAATCACTGCTCGTTTTTCCAAGCCCTTCATATTCGTGAAAACTCTGAAGTTGTCTTATCAAACATGCTATTGCTCAAAAACTAGTCAAGTTACTAAACTGTAACAATAGATAAAATATTTGAACAAAGTTTTTAATTGGCCATTGAGGAAGATCAAAGAGACTAACAGAATTGTGTAGTTATCAAAACAAGTAATTGTTACAAACCAGAGGCATATTTACACAATTGCTATTTCTAGAATAAGAAAATTCTTAAGGTAAAAATTACCTAAATTTGGGAGGTGGATGTATTCTGAAGATAGGATAAAATTTATAAGATTAAACACACAATAGCAGCATACTTTCTACCTTCTAATTATAGCTATACTGCAATAGAACTTCTTTTATTAAGAATTTGCTACCCTAAGCGGCAGCCCTTGTAGCCACACTCTAAATCCACCAATACTACAAACCTTAATACTACAAATCTGATTTATTAAAATCAAATATAATAAAAAACTAAAAAAGTTCTTCAGCTTGGTAAATTTGTATATGCATTTCCGAGTATTTGTGTAAGATAATAGAAATCAACTTATAAGATATAAATAATACATGTGGTCGAGGTATATGTTATACAGGTATATGTATATGTAGGTACATGTTATATAGATATATGTTGACAAAGGGTTTTAATAACTAACTATAATTAAAGGAAGGCTTTAATTGAATCAGAACATCAGATAACTGCAAGAGACTTAAAAACAGTTAAAAGTAATTATCACACGCAACAATTGAAAATCATATCAGAGGTTTTTGACTAGAATAAGAAGCTTGATATTTGGGTTCTGCGCGAATTGAAAGAAATTCACCAAAAATGACTAATCAATATTTGTGAAACACATTTCAGACATAATGTAATTAATTTTTGTAAAACAAATTATCACAGGAGAAAATAAACTGGATCATCTAAAATAATGTTAATAAAAAAAACATCATGGTCCAAGCTGATAAACTAACACCATATCAAAAGCTGAATTGTATCAGAAAATGATTATGCTGTCAGTTAGGCAGGATTGCAAAGATATTGTGTATTTTGTGCTGCTTCCAAACAACCATACTGTAAACTCGGATGTATTACTGCCAAAAACTTTGAATTGAAATTTGAGGGAGCAATCAAGGAGAAATGAGTAGAACTAGCAAATCGCAAAGGAATGGTGTTCCAATACGACAATGCAAGGCCTTGCACATCTTAAACAACATTTATGAAACTATTTTAGCTTAGTTTGGATATATCACGCTCCCCACACAACCCTGACTATTGGATTGTCATTTATCATTTATTTTGAAATTTTAAAACATTCTTAAATGGTAGTAATTGCAGTAATCATGATGGTCTCAAATCACACTTGGATGATTTTTTTTATGATAACAACCAAAAGTTCTATGAGTGTGGAATCATGAAGTAACCAGAAATATGGCAAAATAACATCATACAGTTCATCAAAAAATAAACTGATTAAAGTTAATTTTTTGAATAATAATTGAGTTTTATTTCACACTAAGAAGAAAAAAAATTGTTTTCTAACCAACCCTATAGAATTACAATGTGAAGTGAATGAAAGTTTCTTCAGAATAAAAATAAATACATTAAAAAAACATTCCAAATGAATGCAAA
Source organism: Arma custos (assembly GCA_037127475.1). NCBI lineage: Eukaryota > Metazoa > Arthropoda > Insecta > Hemiptera > Pentatomidae > Arma > Arma custos. The sequence continues at coordinate 18,275,693 of CM073761.1, read as the reverse complement.
GAAATATATGATGAACTAATTAGTCCAATTAAACTATAATGGATGAACAACCATATAACTATATAATTTATCAAAGAGAGTTATTTTACAATAAGAAAATGCACACCAATTTTATAAATAACTCACAGTGTGCTTGTTGAGTGATTTCATATGTTTTGCTAATGGCATCCAGGTTCCTCAAAACATCAACCATTTCAGGCCTATCCTTTGGTTTTGACGAAACACAAGCCATTCCAATAGAAACCAATGAAGTAAAGGAGATACCATCATCATAACCAGCCTTGATATCTTTGAGTTCACTTCTCTTTTCTTCATCACATGTTTCTACTAGATCTTTCTAAAACATAATTTTATTTTAATATTAGTTTTAGAGTAAACTAACTTATTTTTTTAATTACATATTTTAAATCAAATTTCTCTAGGGCCCTTCTTTCTGTAGATTTAAACATGAGAATTGCTCCAGAAATAACATAATAATATTTTTTTTTTCAAATTACAGACAAGAAATAACAAATATAGATCATGTTTTAATTTTTCCAAAATCTATCAATTACAAAAAAAACAACAACAATTGATACCAATAAGATGCTAATTTAAGAAGTGACAGAACTACCATAAAATAAACCTATATAATATAATGGACTGTTTATGCTTCGATATGATCCTGCTCTGAACAGATATTCAATTTGAAGTCTATAATCCATCACAGACTTCTGAACTCTAAAAACATAGTAGTAGCTTTTGTAGATTTCAAAAAGGCTTTTGACTCAGTTGACAGGGAAACACTAGACAAAGTCATCCGAGAATTTGGGGTCAAATCTAAATTGGCAAATCAAACTTATGCAATGCTTTTAAATACAGTCCCGAAAGTAAAGGTCATGGGTGAAACCTCTAAACCCTTTAAAATAAATACAGGTGTAAGACGAGGCGATGGCTTATCCCAACTCCTCTTCAACTGTGTATTAGAAAAAATAGTAAGAATTTGGAATCCCAAACTGAAAGAACACAAAGTATCACCTATAAAGCTGAGAAGAAAGAATCAGATTATTAAAATAAACTGCCTTACATTTGCAGATGTTTTAGCTTTACTATCGGAAAGTCTATCAGATGCAGAAATACAAGTCAATCTCTTGGAGCAGATAGCCAGTAGAGCAGGTTTAAGAATCTCTACAGAGAAGACAAAATTCATTACTAACATAAAAAATACACCAACATTTTTAGCTACAGATATTAAGCAAATAGAAAAGGTCAAAAAGTTCAAGTATCCAGAAGAAATAATTCAAGAAAATGGATTAGAAAAATTTGCCATAGATGAAAGGATACACAGATGATATGGAAAGAGTGGATGGAATAACAAAAAGTGGAACAAGTGTGGATGAATGGAAAGAGCATATGGAATAACAAAAAATATTTACAATAAAAAGTGCATATCAAAGAATGCAAAAACAACAAATTACACCACAGTAGGGAAACAAGAATGCCTCAACACAAGTGAATGCCTAGCACTCAATTATAAGTTAGACAAACTAGAAACATTAGAAAGAAGAATTATGAGGAAAATTTTAGGTCCTGTAAGAAGCACAGAAACCTGGAAATTACGAAGCAATGATGAAATATATCAAAACATAGAAAACATAACACAAACGATAAGAAAAAGAAGACTGATGTTTTTTTGACATTTATACAGAATGGATGACAACAGGCTCAAAACAGATCTTTAAGTATCTCTGGGAGAAGAAATTAACTGCAGGCTGGATATGATAAATTACAAAACATAAAAGTAGAAGCAGCAGCACAGAGAGATGCCTTCAGAAAGATAGTGTTAAACTTGGTATTCCAGGATACAAGCAATAAGAGAACAGGCACGAAGTGGTCGGAAGAAAGAAGAAAGAGACACGGTGAAAAGATGAGAGAGTTTTGGAGGAAAAGAAAACAACTAAGGAGAAGGAATTGAAATTGGCACACTGTCCCTAGTTGGCCAAAACGAAGGTGAAAAAAATAATAGACTATTGCTGTAGTGCAAGTGTATGCAGGCCAGAGAATTCAAGAGTGGGCAAGAAAACATCAAAATAAAAAATCATGATCGATATACATACTAATACATACATATATAATATACATGCAGTACTCTTACCCCCCAGTAAATCACAGTTTACTAAACCCTATTATGTTTGAAGTACTTGACAATGGTGATGATAAATACAACCACATGATTGATTTAGCCAAAGTTATAATAATGTTTCATATTGTTTGGGACTTATAATTAATAGCTGCTAATGGCCCACATAGGAGATACTTATTATTATGAAATTTAATTTAAAAAATATAACAATAAAAAAATAAAATAAAATAGTTAAAAGCTATTATCTCAATTTACTTAAATAAGTAAATGTGGAAAAGGAACAGCATATAATTGGAACTCTACTACTTACCAAATATTTATATGGCCGGGAATCATCATATACTCGCAATCCTGTGGCTAGTTCAAATAATACCTTTAAAAAAATTAATAAAAAAATATGCAAATGAGTATAATTAAATATTGTAATGTCAGAATGAAAACTAAAATTATGTAATAATGATTTCATACACACTGGGAATGAAAATGGCTTGATTAAAAAAACAATTTTTTTATAATTATTGTTCAGCTGTTTTGAATTTTAAATATTTTTATTTTAAAGAGAAAAGATATGCCCCCGGCCGGGATTCGAATCCGGAACCTCTGTCACGGAGAGACAGAGGTTCCGGGTTCGAATCCCGGCCGGGGCATATCTTTTCTCTTTAAAGTAAAAACAAAAACAATTGTATGAATAATCAATTAATAATTAACTATCTCTATGAGACAAAATATACTTTAAAATGTTAAAATAAATTATAGAGAGAATTTAGAATATTTCTTCTTTTTGGTGGAGATAATATAAACAAGTAAATAAATAAATAAATATATATATATATATATATATATATATATATATAAATATAATTATATAATAAAATATGATAGTTCATGGTTTCCATAAAGTGTTAAAAGAACACTATATTTTGAAATACATCTCTCTCTCTCTCACTATATATATATAAATTTTTAAAACTTAACTCACCACTCCAAAACTATAAGTATCAACTTTGATAGAAAACTTTTTAGCTCGTAAGAATTCATCAGGTAGGTAAGGTCTTGTTCCATGAACTCTACTGACTTTGACATGAGTATACTGCTGAAGAGGCCCTTCTCTAGCCAAACCAAAATCTCCTATCTTCGGTACAAGGTAAGGGTCTAATAGAATATTAGCGCTGTAATCAAATCAAAATTTGATTGCAATTGAAAGAACAAAATATCTTGAGTTATGACATTTAACAAGAATTTTAATATTATAATGCAATTGAGAAAAACCACAATGCAAAGCCTTATGTTTCAAATTTCTCCGGTAATACACCCAGTTACCGAAGTTCCGAAATACATTCTTATGAAATAATAATAATAAATACTTAATAATAAAATACTTATCCATCTTAATGCTTCAGAGAGAGGGTGGAAATGTTTTATAAGCCCTAGTGATTTCAATAATCAGCATTTAAATTGTTTTCTCTCATTAAATTGTGATGAATTTACTAAGAAAATCATGGTTTTTTAGGATTTAAAGTTTTCAATAAGCAAAAACTTTACATCAATTTTAAATAATAATTCACAATGTTTGCTAACAGTTATTTAAACATATGATACCCAAATAGGTTATTCAATTACTTTTTCCTCTTAAATTTAACATATTTTTGCACTGATGAATTTTAATTTGATTTATATATCTACAGTCCCAGTGAATAAGCGGTTTTGCCTACTTTTCAGGGCAGGGTTTTCAAAGTTTGAACCTTTGCCTCAAATCAGGGTTTTGTGTTGACATTCATCAACATTGTCAAAACACAAATGCTTATAAAATAGAAAATGAACAAGTGACGGTTATAACAGCTCTAAGTAAATTAATCGGGGAAGCTGAAGATTGCACAGATAAAGCGTTCCAAGACATTCATGAATTAATAGATTATTTAAAGAAACAATTTTATGATTCGCGAACCATTGAAACTATTAAATACGAAATATTAACAATGCAAGCCAAACATAAAGAGCATCCTATTGATTATGTAAATCGAATAATAGAAAAATGACAGGATTTAGGAACGAAATTATTCGCTGAAAACAAAAATATTGAATTACAATATCATGATAGCGATATAGCTCACGCAGCAATTCATAATCTACACCAAGTTCTAGAAAGACAATTTACACATATCATTTGCAACAATATTATAGATATGAAATTAGCTTTGAAAAACACATTTAATGCTATTGTTTATCAATTATACAGGGAAAGAAATAAGACCAATAAAGAAACATATTTTAATAAAAAAAATTTAACAATTCAAATAAAATAAATAATTCATACAAAAGCAATAATAATCAAAATAACCATCAAGTACAACAACAATTTCAACCTAAACATGAAAAACTATTTTTTTCCCAACCAAGTGGAAGTGGTCAGTTTTGAAGTAATTATCAAAAACCTTATAATCAACAATGGTCACCTCAAGAACAGCATCAATATTTTAATAAACCATCGTCGAATCAATTCCATGCACAACATAACTTTGAAAAAACTCAAAAGCCTGAAACAGTTTCTATGCGGACAGCATCCGACAGAGCTCATCATATTGAAGATGATGAAATCTTACAACTTAAAAAAGAAAATCAATCTCTTAAAGATGAAATACATAATTTAACTTCGTGGTTCAATAATTTTTTTATCCGACGGCTTACACAACAACGATCCGCCTCTGTTAGATCAAACGTACGAGGAGATGTAAATTTAAAAACTAATACTAATTAAGATGCTAATTTTAATTCTAAAAATAATATTAATGATAATTCTAAACCCATTTATAATTTAAACGATACAACAAACTTACCTAGCATAAAAGATTTTACTCATAAAATATGGCTTATAGATACGGGAGCATCAAAAAACTATGTTCACCTTAGAATAATTAAACAATATAATTTAAAATTAATAGAACAACCATTCTCGATTTCTACTCCAACAGGAATAGACAATGGACAATATAAAGTAGATTTATATATGTGAGGCTCTTTAGGTATTAAGACTAAAATAGAATTCTTAGTTTACCCGGTAAATGATAAATATGATTTTCTCTTAGGTTATGAAACAATGAACGATTTAAAAATCTCAGTAAATTGCAAGGATAATCACATAGTGATTGGCAATACTGTGTTAAAATTTAATCAAACTAATTATAAAAAAATAAATGAATAATAAAAATTAGACCAAATGAATAATAAATTAGAAATTAAAAATGTTATTAGACATAATCATCTAAATAATGATATTAGTATAATAAGTTAATTTATTAATTAATAAGTTAATTCAAGTTATAGCTGAAAACGGTGAAATAATAAAAAAAGACGAAAAGTTAAAAGCCACCGATTTAATAAAACATAAAATTATAATGCATAACGAAAATCCAATCTATACTAGAAACTACAGATATCCGGAACAGTTCAAGGATCAAATTAATAAAGAAGTCTCGAATTTATTAAAAGATGGAATAATTCATCCAAGCTACTCACTCTCCTTATAATTCGCCACTATGGATAGTGCCGAAAAAGACGGATGCAAGCGGGATAAAAAAGGTGCGCATGGCCATAGACTATCGCAAATTAAATCAAGAGATGATTAAAGACAGATTCCCTTTACCGAATATCGAAGATGCATTGTTTGTTCATTTAACGTCACTTTATGCTGCTACGGCTCATTGGACAAAGCTACAGTGGGAGCTCTAAATTTTGCCTATCCAGGTTTAATTAGGATAGGGATTTTTAATGAGTACCTGACATCGTACAGGCTCGGGACCTCCGTTTAAAGTCCCTTTGGAAGGACGGCGTAACTAAGGATTTTTGACTCCCTTAAAAATTCCTAGGGCCACCTGCCGGGCTACGAACCCGCGATCTTGGGTTTAATATCGAAGATGTATTGAACAGACTTAAAGGAGCGAAATATTTCAGCACTATAGATCTAATCTCAGGGTCCACCAGATCTTAATGGATGAAGATTCAATAAGCAAAACAGCTTTTAGTACTGATAACGGTCATTACGAATTCTTACGCGTCCCCTTCGGTTTATGTAATGCCCCCCCCCGACATTTCAAAGAATGATCAATATGGCCATTACTAATTTACCTAGGACTATGGCATACATTGATGACATTATTATCTACTCAAAAAATGAAGAAGAACATTTAAAAGATATAGAGACAGTTCTACAAAGATTAAAACAACACAACTTGATAAAACAGAATTTTTCAAGAAAGAATTAAAATTGTTAGGCTATATAGTTACACAAAATGGATTGAAAACAGATCCTAAAAAAATAACGGATATTTTAGAAATGAAACTTCCTAATGATGAAAAATCTTTACGAAGATTCCTAGGTATGAATGGATACTATAGGAAATTTATAAAAAATTATGCGAAAATAACAAGACCCTTATCCGCCGCTATAAATAATAAAAAATACGATACTATGGAATTTAAGGAAGCATTTGACGGCCTCATTAAAATAGTGTCTAATACTCCAATATTAGCATATCCAGATTGGAACAAAGAATTCATATTAACAACCGATGCTAGTAATCAAGCTATAGGCACAGTCCTTAGTCAAATTATAATTAATTATCAATAATTATTGATGGAATAGATCACCCCATTGCTTACGGATCTCGAGTATTATCTAAAACTGAAGAAAATTATTCGACCATAGAGAAAGAACTTTTGAGTATTGTTTATTTCACACAATTGTTTAAGCCTTATCTATATGGATCAAGATTTCTTTTGCAAACCGATCATAAACCCCTTACTTGGGTATTTTCAATGAAAAATGGTAATTCGCGTATAATGAAATGGATTTGGAAACTTCAAGAATTTGAATTTGATATTAAGCACATCCAAGGAAAAATAAATTATGTAGCGGACACATTATCAAGAAGAAATGAACTTAATGCAATAGAGAATATGGAGACGGAGTCAACAACCATTCATATACCAGACCCTTCATCAGCGGAATATGATACTTTCGTAGAACAACTGTTACAAGAAGGAGGAAATGATGAGATCTCGCCAGACGTCGTAATAGATATAGAATTTCCAGAAGAACAGGAAAATCAAGAAGGAGATAATCAGAGTATAATGACACATCACTCACAATTAAGCAATAATGAACGTTTTTGGATAGTAGAGAAAGACAAATGCATTAATGTAGAAAAACGCCAAATAATAGTAAAGAAAGGATTAACGAACAAAGTAGAGACAAGTAAAATATTTGAAAAATTCAGATATACTCTTCATATTAAAGATATTAATGAAACCAATCAATTATTATTAGAAATATTAAACCAGAGAAAACTTATGGAATTTATTGTGAATCTATCTTTTCAGCAACAAAAGACATTTTAGAAAATTATTTTAAACATATTAGAGATATAATCGAAAACGAATATATAACAGTTAAATTAAAAAGATATTATTTATTATGTAAAGATATAACTAACTTAGATGAACAAAAACAAGAAATAATAAATTACCACTTAGGAAAAACTTGCTATAGTAGAATATTAGAAATTTACGAGCATCTAAGAAGAGAAATATATTTCCCAAACATGAAAGACAAAATAACCGAACTTATAAACCTGTGCGATATTTGTGAAACAAGTAAATGTGATAGGAGACCTATTAAAGCTAAATTTCAACTAACGCTATGACGATTTGTCAATCTTTAGAAAAATACTGTATGCTATATCCTATATCTAAGGAAAAGAATTCGACAACATGTTGATCAAACAATTTTGTAAATCGCTACAAATTGAAATTCATTATACAAGTACTAATCATTCCAACTCACTCGGAATACTTAATAAATGTCATGCCACACTAACTGAAATCTTAAGACAACGCTAATTCAAATAAACAATATAAATTTGATAGAATTGTACAAACAAGTGTAATTGCTTACAATAATTCACTTAATCAAAATCTTAAACTAACGCCTAATGAAATTACGTTTGGTAAATTTCAAAATAATTACGAAACCAAAGGCATACAAGAAATTTATATACATGATTATTTTACTCACTTTAGTAAATTACAAAAAATGGTATACGATAAGATAACTAATGAAAAGGAAAAACTTAACAAAAATAGGGAAGAACCACCAGATTTGCTTGAAGACACTATTTATGTAAAAACTCCTTAAGTTAAAAGTAAAAATAAAAATCTATATAATAAATTAAAAATTAACAATCAACATGTTAATAATATAAAACGTCCAAATAAAAAGAAGAAATCTTATTTTCATGTTTCAGATGAAGATCGTTCATCTATCGCTTCTTCTTCTAGGAGTCACTGGACTTCAAATTGAAGACATAAGAACAACAAACGGTGTACTTCATTATACTGTAGATAAAATAAAAGTAATTGATAAATATTTTGAGACTTACCATTATTACAATACCAAACCAATTATTGACGAAATAAATAATCTTTCTAATTTAACAATAATAAAACTGACTAGTCTAAATAAATTAATTTCACATAATATACAAACACTAAAGAAACAAATAGAAACGTTAACATTCATACCTAAAACAAAAAGAACCAGACACGGCTTAATTAATGGACTCGGTACAGCCATTTCTTGGATTACTGGCAATATGGATGCCACTGATAAGGAAAAATATGATAGAATACTCCAACAGTTAACTTTAAATAATAAACAGAATAATATAAACGAATTGAATTTAATTCAGACCAATCAAAAATTAATTGATAAATATAAAAATAATACGACATATTAATAATAACTTTAGACAAATATCTCAAATAATTATAATGCAATTGGAAAAAACCACAATGCAAAGCCTTATGTTTCAAAAAATACACCTACTTACCAGTCGAAGTTTCGCCTATTCAGGCATTATCAAGACACCACACATATCACACAAGACAAGAGTATGATGTTTATGAGATTAGGCTTGCGAATAAGATTACAAACAAGATGAGTAAATTTTACACTCCATTGAAAGATAAAATACTTACACAGCAACAATCAGATGTAGTGTATGAGATTAGCTGTTTGCAATGCCCTAAAATATACATTGGTGAAACATCACAATTGTTGCACAAAAGAATGTATCAGCATCAATATGATTGTAAATATATTGGTGGCAAGGAACCTAACACAGCATTGGCCCAGCATACCAAAACTTGTAAGCATCAATTTGATTTTGAGAATGCTAAAGTTATTTACAAAGAGAGTGATGGCTCTAGAAGGAAGTTGTTCGAGGCCATGCAGATTGCACAAAAGATAGACATTTCGGTAAATTATAAAACAGATTGCAGAAATTTGAACCAATATTATTCGGAAACGTTGAATATTTTAAAAGAAAAATTTGGCTAACTTTGCTAATATGTATAAAAAATTTTATAGGCTAATATTAGTTGATATGTTTTGTGGATCAGCTGATTCTATAACCTTCCCAGCTGGTGGCGTATTACTTTCGTTCAGTTGTATGTTGAACGTCTTGGTGGTGGTGTGCTGTCTCATGTTTGGAGCCTTTTTGGGCTGTTGATCGTTGGGATGTATTGCACCTTTTTCTTCGAGATGCGATTCACATAACCCCTTTTTGATTTTGGTGTCTTGATAATGCCTGAATAGGCGAAACGTCGGCTGGTAAGTAGGTGTATTTTTTGAAACATAAGGCTTTGCATTGTGGTTTTTCCCAATTGCATTATAATAAATAATAGTGTTTCTTTTTGAGTTTTTGGCTCTATTTTAGTGATCTCAAATAATAAAAGATAAAGAGGATTCATATGACTTATATATTCATACTCAGATATTTAAAACCAAATTACTAACCTATTATTATCAATGGAATTCTGTAAATCTGGCATAATTCATTCCAATCTGTTTGCAGACATTATCGAAAATATACCAGATAATGTAACTTTAATTAGTAATGATTCCAATATCATATGGGAAAACACTAAGATATATTGTTCATTTTATAATAAAACCTTTCATGTATTTGTAAGGCTACCTATCCATGAAAATGATTATATGGGATGTCTTATAATACCAATCCCGATTAATGTAAATAATTCTTATAGACAATTAGACACTGATAACCAATTAATTATTAGACTTGTCGACAACTAAAACCTGTAAATAATTTATGTTCTATGAATATTATTGAAAATGCTAATCTCAATAATTGTACTTATTCTTTGTGTGAAACTAACCTTTACTTTAATGAATACTTACGTGCATACTTTACTAGTGGAATAAGAAAAACTAATACCTGTAAAAATGATACTATATTTCTACCTGACATAGCTAAGGTTAATAATGTTAGTGCAACTGATTGTATACCCATATTTAACAAAACATATAAACATAATTTGCATCATGTGTACAAACTTTTATATATGAATATTCACTTAGAAACTGTAGAAATGTTAAATATTACAATGCCAGAATTTGTAGAAATCCCTCTTATTCCCTATATTCCTGATAAACTGGCATACCACTGTATTTATTATTATATTACTCATTGTAGTAATAAGTTATTATGTATACTATAGGAAAAAGCAAATTATACCTAAAGCACCTGAATTAAATGAACTAGCTGTGCAACGACAGATTACATATGAACCTACGGTTCAATATAAAATATATATAATATATTTTAAAAATACTACAAAGCTCCAGGAGTAGCTTCGGATCTTCCCCCTGGAGGAGTTAAATGAGTTAAAAAGGGGAAACCAAAAGTATAATCATAAACAATTCTAGGAACTGTTGTGCAGGTGCGAGTTGCAGCTGCCTAGCTAGTAAACAATACTAGGAATTAGAATCAGCAATGTAAAAACCTATATAGGACCTTTGATCAAGAGGAGCTCACTCTTACTTTTATTATTATTACTAATATATTACTATTTTTAAAATGAATTAAATCACTGGATTTTAATTTTCTCTAAGAGCATTGTTTGGACAAGTGAGGACAACATGGCACTGTTTATTTGTGTGATAATATCTGTTATTTTGCATAGTTAATTTAAAATATAAGTTGTTATTAGCAACTAACCTTGTTAACTGTTAGTTAATACCCTAATGAATGAACAAGTTAAATGTAAAAAAACATTTATTTTTGTTGGTCATAGTATACATTATTAGTAACCAAAATATTACGATCATATGTTATAATAGTGATAATAGAAATAAACTGATACAAACTCATAACTACTGCATAAAAGTGGAAAAGACCCATAATTACTAGACATGTATAATTAATGACTAAGATCTACATTTAAAATTAGTTATATTTACTTTGGATAATACCTTTTAATGTCACCATGAATTAATGGTTTATCTCCAATAGTATGAAGATATTGTAAACCTCTTGCAGTCCCTGTAGCTATTATAACACGCTGACTCCAAGATAAGGGTTTAGTATCATCCTAGAACAAATGTTCTTTTAAGCGCTAGGAGCATTTTTAGATATAGAGGGGGCATTTGATAATACCCTACTCATATATTAACTAACGCCCTACTAAAGCATGGCATTAAACCAAACATTGTTAATTGGGTTATTGCCATGCTAAAGAACAGGGTCATTCAAGCCAATATGGGCAATTATCACCTAAAGGTTATGGCAGCAGCAGGCTACACCCAAGGAGGTGTTCTTTCCCCACTCCTATGGAACCTGGTAGTGGATGAACTACTACACCTCTTAAATGAGTCGGGTTTCCAAGCGATAGGCTATGCAGATGACATAGCAATTATCATCAAGGGCTTTGATCAGCAAACTATTTCAGACTTGATGACAATGGCACTAAGAATGGTGGTGAGATGGTGCATGAAAGTAGGATTGAACATCAATCCTAATAAAACGGTAATTGTACCTTTTACCAATAAAAGGATATTGAGGGAGCTCAACCCCCCTAGGATGAAAGGGATGAGTATTCAATTCAGCAAGAAGGTTAAATACCCCGGTGTTGTCATGGACAGTAAATTAAACTGGAGTGAACATATCGATTATGTTACCAAGAAAGCCACAAGAATTCTTTCTTGTGTTTGTGGCAACAAGTGGGGAATTAGCCCCAAGATGGCTCGTTGGATCTACACAGCAATAGTCAGACCTGTGCTAACCTATGGCTCAATAGCCTGGTGGCACAAAGCTGGTATCCAACAAAATAGATCAAGGTTGGAGAAGGTGCAGCGGCTTGGGTGCATCATGATCACTGGGGCCATGAGAACCACCCCTACCGCTTCACTGGAAACTATACTTGATTTAACTCCTCTTGACATTCTAATTGAAGCAGAGGCATTGAAGACAGCCTACAGGCTAGTGAAAATAGGAGGGATTAAGAAACCCACCAACGACTTTGGACACAGAAGTGTCTTTGACATAATCTGTCAATGACATAGCTGTACATAACAGAGTTAACATATTTTGGATCCCTGGGCACAGTAATATTCCAGGAAACGAAAGGGCTGACAAATTGGCAAAGAAAGGAGCACTTATCACTCATATTGGCACTTATCACTCCAATTGGACCAGAACCATGGTGTGGGGTTCCCCTTCCCCTGGCTAAGGATACAATTAACAATCTAGCCAAGAGGGAGATAAAAACACGTTGGGATAGAGCCAAGATAAGGCATACTAAATTTTTTATAAAGGATCCCAATGATAATCTTTCTGATAAAATCAAGAAAGAAGCCGCTCACATGTCGAGAATCGACCTCAAAAGTATGGTTGAAACCATCACTGGGCACTGTAAATTCAGGAAACACATGCATCGCTTAGGCATTGAACAGGAATCTCGGTGCAGGTGGTGCACAGAGGAGGACGAAACCCCCTGGCACGTTCTCTTTGAATGTATAGCACTAAGTCGAAAGAGGACATTTGACCTTGGTCCTGGAGGACACAAGGAACTCCAAGAACTGAGATTTAAAGGCAATCTAAAATTTCTCAGAGGTCTAGACCTATGTTAGGGATCTTTAGGACTCAAGCACAATGGGCCTCTTCAGGCCGACATGCATGGTAATCAAGAGTCAAACATAAATAATAATACTACTGTGATCAAAAAGTAAGGTGAATTTGTTTATAAAATGTAAATTCTTTATTTATTCTTCCAAATCAATTCTATCCACTTCAAAGTAATCCCCGTCCGATAAAACACACTTTTTCCAGTCCTCGAAATAGTCGGAATAGTCTTTTTTCGTTATAGCCTTCAAGACCTTCTTCGATTCGGTGTTTATCTCCTCAATCGTGTCAAAACGCCGTCCCCGCATTGGCCTTTTGAGTTTGCTGAATAGCCAGAAGTCGAATGGAGCCAAATCAGGGGAATACGGCAGTTGCGGAACGATATTAATCGAGTTTTTGGCAAAAAGTTGCGAAGAACCAATGCAGTGTGAACCGGTGCATTATCGTGATGAAGGAACCAAGAGTTGTAAACCCATAATTCCGGCCGTTTCAGACGAACAGCTTCATGCAAACGAAGCATAACGCTCAAATAATATTCTTTATTGACAGTTTGGCCCGGCAGAAGGAATTCATAGTGCACCACTCTACTATAATAAAGAAAACTGTCTGCGTCTGGTTGTCCAAAGCATGGTTCATCTTCAACGGGTTCTTGGCCCGCTTTGAACTTGTTGTACCACTTATAAACGTTTTTACGGGCCATAGTTTGATCACCAAAGGCCTTCCGCAACATTTTCAACGTGTTGCATATTCGTTCCGCAAACAAAATTTGACACAAATTCTTTGCTCAACAAAAACACCCATTGTAAAAATCGAAAAATTCACTTCCGGTTGTTTACAAAAACACATGTAACTTGGAGATAATAAAACCTTTTGACAAACAGACGCTAGGCAAATATTATAGACAATCCTACCAACCTAGGAAAAAAAAATGCTCGGGAGTTTTAAATGACAATTTCACCTTACTTTTTGATCACAGTAGTATATATATAATAGCTGAGTTGGTTAGAGCATCGCGCTAGAGACGTCTCACACGCGGGCGAGCCGGGTTCGAATCCCGGCCTGGACAAAACTTTTCTCTTCAAAACACAAATATTTAATTCAAAATACATTAAAATTCATATTTCAAAATACATTAAAATGCATGTTATAAAATATCTATTCCGTGATTTCTTCTAATGATGTACATATATCAAAGCATGCATTTATTGCTCTGAGGCACTTTGATCTATCCTAGAAAGACATTGCCCTAAAAGTATGAAACTTCTTGTGGTTAAATATAGCACAGAAAATAAAACCTTAGGATCTTGGATGGTTCCAACATTTTCTGGTTAGATAATAAATGTGAGAACCACTGTCCACAAAAATGGAGAGATATAAATACCTATCTGATTAAACACCATAACAGGTGAACTAAAGATTAGTGTGACTTAAAAAAGTTTAATTAGTAAAGAGGCAAATTGAGAACAGTAAACTTGTAGAGATTCAAGAACTGAAAAAATTCAATGACTCAACAGGTTCTACAAGAAAGTTAATTGAGAAGAAAACCTGTCAAGTTAAAATTGAATGCCCGCAAAAAAGCAAGGGTAACACTATTTTCATAGAAGAAAAAGAAATTTTGGAAAGATAAAAAAAGCAATCGTAACAGCAACAATAAGATAAATGTTTTGTCAGAGCTTCTCAAGCATTGAGAAACCAACCTAGTAAAATTATCATACGACCTTAATGAAACATTTGGATACGCGCCTAGAAAAAGGCTGTAATCTACCTTGCATATTAGAAAAAAAGACCAGCTCACTTGAAAACTATCATATCTCCCTCCTGCTTATAGAGTACAATCCTAAAAGATTCATGAGCACTCATTTCGTGTGCAAAAAAGTTATCTGATCATATTGGAGTGAATTTGATTGGAGGTAGAGTGGGAAAAGAGATGTCCACGATCATAATTTTTTCCAATTCGTAAATGACTCTTTCTTCAAAAAGCAGCTCAATTTTCAAAATAGATGCCGAGAAAAAAAGTTGGTTTTGTGTAGGTTTGTAATCAAAGCCATGTGACAAGCTAAACATCTTATATTATTTATGAATTGAAAATATTAATATAATTATAATATTTTTAGAGATTGTGCAGGTGGGTGGTGGCATTTGGGGCATATAAAAATGATTCAGTATAAATTTCATTGAAACCTTTAACTTTTTTATAGAACCCATTTCACTATGGATTCAATAGCTTTTACTTGCCTCACTATTTTATGTATACAGTCTAATAATATATGGATTTAAATATGCTTACCCTGCATAGTAATCTGTCTTCTAAAGAGCCATTTGTCATATACTGATAGACTAAACAGTCATTAGAACCACCAATACTGTACCCATATAAAGGCAGAATATTATCATGTCTATAAGAATTAAGGCATCTTAATTCACGTAAAGATTGCTTTCTATGAGTTTTACAGCTTTCGCCTATCTCTTCTTTCTTAAAAAAAAAAATTAAAAATACATAAGATCAATTATAAGTCATAAAATAATGGATAATTAAACCTTGAATAATTATTGGTTGACCATACAAAAGGTATGCTCAAAAAGTAAGGTGACTTAATCTTTTCATGAAAATATATTCATTTATTCATCAATATTCATGAGGTTCCTTCAAAGTAATCCCCTCAGATAGAACATACTTGTGCCAAAGCTTTTTCCTATCCTTGAAACATTTCTCATAAGCATTTTTTGGAACAGCTCTTACAATGATGCAGCTGTCATGTCCTCAATCACTGTAAATTTTTGCCCTTTTATAGGTCTTTTCAATTTTAGGAAAAGGAAAAAGTCGCAGGGGGCCAAATGCAGTAAATATGGTGGCTGAGGCGTGTTGTTCTGTTGTTTTTCGGCAAAGAATCTCCACAAGCAACAATGAATAAGCAGGTGCATTAGTGTAATGCAAAAGCCATGAATTGTTTTTTGGACTATTCCAGACCTTTTTTCCTCACAGAGTTTTTTTGGTACTTGCCTATTAGAGGGCCCCCACTACTGGTAACACTGCAGGATGTAGCAACCTTTTATTGTTTGTTATTATTTGTGTACGAGTGTGTTTACCACAGTTTTCTATTTCTAAAATATGATGCAAATGTGAAATCTTCCTAAAACTGAGATTGAAGCAGTTGCATTTTTCAATGAAAAAGGGATATTGCCTCGAAAGAAGCATTGTCTGAGTCCGAGAAAGGAAAAAACAAAAGTACCTATTCAATGAAATATTAAATATTATATCCGTCAATTGGCTTGTAGATATCTAAATTACTATTCTATTGTGAATGAACACGTTCAACCCAGTGTGAACCACCGGTGGTTCACAGACATTGCTTTCATCTGGCGGTCCACACGTAGTTTGCTCCGTCAGGTAGCGTGAACCACAGGTGGTCCATACCTAGTTTGCTCTGCCTGACGGTGTGGACCATCGGTAGTTACCATATATTTCTAATTTTATTTAAAAAAGCATACTTTAAATTGAACAACTGGGAAGAGACTAGATGATAATATACAATGGAAAAGAAAAATTATGTTTGCAGTTGTTTTCTATATACAGAATAATTTATTTTTCATAGTTATTTTCAATATAAAAAAAACAATTCGTCAAACAAAAAAGTTAAAATGAACTATAATTATAAATGAAGCATAACTCAGTAACGAACTTTTGCAAAACATGAGATACAAAGCGTTGGTTTATTTTTACAGGCTGGGCAATAAGTGTTAACTCTTATGGTCTTCCTATTCCCTTCCTTCTTTTTCAGCTATTGAACGATAGCAGTTCTTACATCGTTTCCTTGTCCTTCTTAGAGATCCTTCATATTTCGTCAGATTATGAGTGAGTGGTGATTTCGACGAAAGAGGTTCATTTTCAATTTTCAAAAGGCAATCAATTATTTTTTTACGAAAATTTAGGATACAGACATTTTTACGAGTACCAAATTTAGTATATACGCACCATGCATTTACTGACATGGTACCACACATCAATTCTAATATTATCTTTCTATACCATTTAACGGTTTTTCTAAGTGAACTATAGTAAGCTGACATTTGGTCAGAAATATTAACTCCTTTTTTGGCTTTATTATAGCTTACAACACAATCCGGCTTTTGCACAGTTTTTTGTCCTCTGGTAGTGACTTCCATAAGGGAACACTTGTGGTATTTACATGTTGTTAACATCAATACTGATCTCTTATCTGTCCAGTTCACAAATTTTACACCTTCTTTCTGTACACTAATTATTTCACCTTTTTTTTGTTTTACTTTCGCTGCTATCGGCAAAAATGATCTATTTGCTCGAAGAGTCCCACTAAAAATTTTTTTTTTTTTCAAAAGTTTTTTAGCTAAGGGTACACTAGTATAATATCTGTCGGAGTACAAAATTTTTCCTTCATATAAAAGATCATCTATGAGTTTCATAACGACAGTATGCAGATGTGATTATTTTGTTGAGGTTGGACTTTTGCTAGAATAAAGTTTTATCTTATAGGTATACCCTTCTATAAGACATAGCTTATAAAGATTTACACCATATTTATGACGTATAGGAATATATTGCCGAAATTGTAACCGACCACGCCAAGGAATCATACTTTCGTCTATTGTTAATTCTTTTCCAGGTTTTACAACTTTTTGGAAGTTTCTGTTTATCTTTTCTACAAGTGTACTTATTTCGAATAATCGATCATTGGAACAGACTTGATCGCCATCAGAAAAATGCCAGTACTGAAGAATATCCAAAAATCGTTCTCGCGACATAGCACTTTTTATACATTCATTACTGAACATGGGATCTTTTGACCAATATAACCGGATTTTTGGTACCTGAACAACGCCCATTATTAATAAAATGCCTATAAATACGTGCATTTCATCCCGATGTGTTGGTTTTCATTGCTGTTTGTTTTCTAATAGTAACTGATGAATTGTGGCGAACATGTGAAAATGTGCTTGTGACGCAAATTTTTCATAATATTTGTTGGTTTCTAAAAGCACAAGGTCAATTATATCATCACAAAGAAATGATTTATAAATTGAAAAGGCATTATCATAATCTATCTCTGGCAACATTCTATCTTCTTAATTGTATTCTTCAAAAAGAACGCAATCTTGTTGATCAGACATAAACTGCGGTAATGTATTCTCGTCATGTTCCTCTCTATTTAGCAGTATTGCGTCCAAAAACTCATCTTCCGAGTCCGATGAATATAAGATTCATGGTTTTTTTTCTGCGTGAATTTTGCAGGAACTCTAAATCATCGTCTGACTCCATAATACTATGGGTCAATAATAAATTATTGAAAAACAGAAATTATAGAATGTCTAAACTTAAAAAAATAAAAGTATTTTACTTACATATATATTTCACAATTTGTAAATAAAGTTTTATAAGTAATTTATAACAATTAGATGCAAGTAGGCTTCAGACTCAACCCACTGACTACAGAGAAAATAATGAAAGAAACAAGCACCGCCAGACGAATAAACATCTGATAATCTCGAACCTGCTGACCGTAAGGACTTCGAAAACATGCGCCGGGTTGAACGTGTTAATTTTGCTCCATTCTTCAAGCAATATTTATATAATTTAAACAAAAAGTCTTAGTGAGACATTTCAATTTTTTTTTATTAGTGCTTACTTACTACTTCCAGTAGAGAAGCTTTGTATTAATAAATGACATACAAGAATACAAAAATGCTGTCCTTATAATAAAAAATTTCCACTCACATTTTACATTTTAGATAAAAACAAACAAATTTGATTATGAGCCTTCTATAGTCAAATCCATGTGATGGGCATTTAGTATTAATCAATCTCATTTGCTCAATATTTCTAGAGGTGGTTGTTTGGATTTACCAAGCATAGGAGTGACAACTTTATCCCATGTACCTTGGGTGTTGGGGTTCACCATGATTTCAAATAGCCATTCAGAGGTTTGGTCCCAGGGATGTTCTGCTTCAGAGAAAGAAATATATCCAAATATATTTCCAAGGGGACCAGTAATGGACTTGATAACACACACATGCATGCACCAAGACATCTAAATATATACTGTATATGATAGTAAGACTTAAAAGTTATATTATATTTCAGGTTGATATGCCTCTTATTATTATTGATGTGATGATGTGAGATGTGCTGAATTTGATCTGATCTTAATTTGCCAGTACTTTAGGGACTTACGATTTTTGTTTAGAATATTTCAATTGCATTCTAGCAATTAATTAATATTATTCATGTAATAACGACATGATTATATATGTCCCCTATATATATAGGGGGCAAACAATTAGAAAACTAAAAGAAAAATGTTATTCTATAGAATTATATCAAATTGCGTCATAATACTATGTCTTATAAATCACTAATGAAAAATCAAAGGTGAATACCTGAACTTCTAGTCTTTTGATAGCAACTTCAGTATTTTTCCAAATACCTTTGTATACAGTACCGAATCCTCCTTTACCTAGTATATTCTTTTTGTCCCAAGAACCTGTAGCTCGTTCTAGTTCAGCATAGGGAATCAATGGGCTCATACTATCACTGAGAGTATCTTCATCTAAAACAAAGCAAGATAATCAAACTATTAAATTCAATTAGAAATCCAAACTACTGTTGTTAAAATCATAATAATAGCTATTTCATATAAAGTTATTTCGTAACCAAATATTTTTCACTTTGATACTTTATGCTTTATATTCATAAAGGAATAAGGATTTCCTAAAAACAACCCTTATAAAATATTGGAGTAGACTTCTGCCTCCTAAAATTTCAGTCTTATGTTTTTTTTTTTTGCTTCTTAATACTATTATTTTAATTTTGCTTCTCTAAGAAGTTTTAATTAAGATTTAGATCCAATTATCTATTCCTTCTTGCTGTTTTTTTTAAATTCATTACAGTCCGCTTAAATTTTAATCACACCGATGATAACAATGGTTTCTATCTATCTCAGATACATTTTTGAAACCTAATTTTGATTATCCTCATTTCAAAGAAGAGTCAATGGTATTACGTTTTAAGTGCATATCACAAATAGTGATTAATTGTGTTAAGATAATTTCTTTTAATTTGTCCAGAAGAAAAATATCAAGCTTCTTAATAAGTCCAAGGCATCTTATAGGATTTTCAATTGTTGAGTATTATACATTTTATTGCTTTGAAATCTCTCACACAGTCATATGATGATTCAATTCAAAAATGCTTTTCCTTTTGTCACCATGAACTTCAGAAAGCTGATTAGAATTATAATCATATTTTAGAGAAAAATCTCTGGAACAAAATTTTTTCAAACTTATTCTAGGATGTGTGTTCTGTAGACCTCTTTTCTGTTAACATACCTCTTTGTGAGCCTCAGCAACTTTCTTGTATTTATTAAAATAAAAAAATAATCACTTTTTTTCCAGGAGGGTCCTAGATCCTATATGATGCATCTCCCGCTGCAAGCAGACTAAATAAAAGTCATGGCCTGCTGCGGGATTTGAACCAGGATTTCCGGCATGGCAGCTCAGTACTCTACCACTGAGTCGCTCCGCTCCCCACAAGACAATATTAATCTATTTAATTTCTTTAATTACTTATGTTCATGAAATTTGCTGTAAATATGCCTTTCTTTTGGTGCTACTAAGGAAACTAGCTAACCATGGATAAATTTGATTGAATTTACATTTCCAAGGAGGTTGAAGCTACATTGTTTTGTTTTTTTATTCATATATTTATGGTTCAATCATATTTTTGTTCAATTTTATTTTTATAGGGAATACTAATATTAATAAAAATTTAAAAAGATTAATGGGATGATTTAAAATGTAACACATATATTTTATTAAAATTATAAATTAATTACCAAATTTAGACTGCTCATATTTCTTTCTTAATGGGCCTTCAACAGCAACATTAATTTCTTTTTTGTTAACTATTTTCTCATTTATTAAAAGTTTATTTTTCTGCATATCCTTATTAGGAGATATGTCTTGTCCTCTTAGATTAATATTCAAGTTTCCATTTACTTCCTAAAAGTTAGAAACATAAAATAATCAAATTATTCAGTTTAATTAAATTAAACTAATAATAAAAATGTTTAACTGGAACTGATACTTCTAAAACATCAAGATTTTATTAAGTGAGAATTGAAATATGCTTTACATATTGGAAGCAATTAGAACAGTAAAATACTATGATCATTCATTCTTGTATTCAATATTTCCCCAATTGTCAAGATAATTTTTGAATCTAGTTATGCTTTTTTGATACAGCAGTTTTCAAATCAACTATAGAATTCTACTTAAATTGTTTCATCATTTAAAAATCATCAAAATGTTATAATCCATAAACCATATTTGTAATTCTATTATTACATAATAGCTCATCTTATCAACACTCATGCCCCTGGGGCGACCTGTGGTCTAGTGATTAGCATAACAACCTACAAAGCCCAAGTTCGCGGGTTCGTAGTCCAGCAGGTAACCCTAGGAAGTTTTTAAAGGGAGTAAAAAATCCTTGGTTATTGGTTAGGGGACGTAAAACAGGGGTTCCAAGCCAGTACGATGTCAGGTATTTGTTAAAACCCCTATCCTAATTAAACCTGGATAGACAAAATTTAGAACTCCCACTGT
Source organism: Arma custos (assembly GCA_037127475.1). NCBI lineage: Eukaryota > Metazoa > Arthropoda > Insecta > Hemiptera > Pentatomidae > Arma > Arma custos. The sequence continues at coordinate 18,253,958 of CM073761.1, read as the reverse complement.
AGCATCACCTAGCGATCATTTAGCCATAACAGCATAAAATGACGTTAAAAAAAAAAAAACACTCTTGTCCTAAGTTGGCGATATCAAAAACTTACTTAAAGATGGCATCACCCAACATAAATTTTCTATTTTTTCCTATAACAGTACTGCATCCAAACTTTTTGAACATGCAATATCCCACACATTTGACTTTGACAATACTTCAGTCCTCGTCACAGCACCCAACCATGACAAACGATTCCTCTCAGAAAGCATTCATATCTATTTAGAATCCCTTCCCATCAATCAAAACCTATCCCTAACCTACTCCCAAATATTCTATTTATTAAAACAACCCTAATATAGATCCTATTCCTATATTTATCCAAATCCTATCCCTGACCTACTCCTTCCTAATTATTCCATTTTTTAAATGACCCAAATTTTCCTAATCTTATATTTTAATCCTATATTTTTATTTAATTTTGTGTCAGTTCCTTTCGATATTTATTTTATATTTTCCTTCTTACTAGTCATCATCTTTAATGATAATGGCTTTAGAATATTATGCACCCAGAAGATAAGCATGCTATGTCCAAAAGTATGCATATATTTAAAGATGTAGATTTGAAATGTATAAATTTACCTCTTTCTTATAATTTCCTACTGATGTACAGCTATTTTGACCACTAGAATTTCCATTGTTTACCAACATCTGAGAAAAATTTTCTTCCCCTTCATATATTAGACGATGATACCTAGCATCAACTTGGAAAAAAAAATGCGGTGTTAATTAACATGTTAAAATTAAACTGAAATATGACTGCATTTGAATAAAAGTGGTTCTTAACTTTTTAATAGACCTTAATCATGAATAATTAAATGGGAAATCAGTATTTAAAATAAACTAAAAATTCACTGGTCTTGCTAAAATGTGGTAAAGGGGAAACAAAGTGAAACAATTTTGTATAATAAAAGCAAAATGTTCATTACTTCATGTCGGACTACGCTAAATAAAACAAACAACTGTGAATTCATATGATATTTTTAAAAAGCCCTAAAATTAAACAAATTTAATTAGAAAACAATAATAAGAATAAATAACATAATCATTAAATAATTGGTGAAAACTGTATCAAAATTCCAATGAACAAGAGTAAAGTAAATGGAGCTGGAAACGATAATCAAACAACTCGTCTCATTTGACAACTACGTTCATGTTGTAAATGTTACTATCTACTATACCAGTTGATTATCTGAGAAGCAGTGAAACTTTAACATTACACTATTAACTCTTATTTTATAAACCTATTACTTTAGTGCATTTAAAACTAGAATAAGCATAAACCCTGACAAGACCATACTATTACAACAAATTGATAGAAATAAACCGATTAGGTGAATACAAAACTCAAAAATATAATCTACCAAAAGGCTTTAGAATCATCATGGCTTGATAGTGCTGCATTCGTGACAGCAATACAAATAGTTCTAAAACAGTATGATTATGAGTTCCCCATAAAGTTAATAATTCATCAGTTGGAGAGCGATTTCTCGAAGGTGCTTCCTCAAAATGCTTCAATGTTGTCACATCAAACTTCATATAGCTTCCACCTATAATATGAAAATAATACAGAAACTGAGTCATACTTACAGTAAATCTAAATATGACAAAAAAAATATGATATCTATGAAATAATTTTAAAATTGTAAAGAAATTAGATATGTTTCATATAAAAATAGCATTAATCACTAAATTTGAAACTTCTCCATACGAAAAAAGGAATTATTATATCTATAAAAGTGAATGTTTTAATAGATAAACTGCACAGGATTAATGAAAAGCTGAACTAAAGCTTAAAAAGTATGTTAATTGAAAGAATTTAACTATTATTTATCAATATTAAGTTAAGCAGCAGTGAAAAACAAATATATTTTGGAAAGGAAGAGATATAACAATATACCTAATTGTTCCCATGCTTTATTTAAGTCCAGTACTTTACAAATTTGTTTTCTTTCGTTATACGGCAAATCATAAACAAACATCTTTAGAGTCTTTGTGACTCACGTCAAACTTCAAACTTGAGACTATCTCAATCCGTGTTATTTGGGTTTTAACCCATAGAGGTAAGCTATAGGGACCACTCCAACTACTGGAAATACTAAAGAAGTTGTAATATATCAATGGGTAATTGTATGAGTATCTTTTTGGAGAATTGCAACAGTGGTTTTGAGTTGAGTAACAAACGTACCATTCACTTGATAAAAATAAAAATATATATATTTTTCCGCGCCACTGGCCAACTAAGTACCACGATTATGTCAAATATTTGTTTGTTCAAGCTACCCTGGTCCATTCCCATCGTGTGCCTGAAAAATTCTAGCCCCCGTTTTCTCATAAATATTTCTAAGCTTTCAATATGTTATTACATGTATGTTGATATAAGCTTTCAAATATGTTTTCTCAATCACAGGCATAGTCCGTAAATAAAGTTTCTGTAATAAAGACAAATCATTACATGAAAGGGAAAGAGAGGGATATAATATTCATTTGACTGTTGCTAATAAGTGGGTTGAAATTACTTGATACCTTTAGAATAGTAAAGTAATTTTTAGAATAGTAAAGTAATTTCCCTTTATTTGACTCAATAACTCACCTCTGAGTCAAGGTCTTCATAATCCCCCCCCCGCCCAACTACCCATCTCTAGCTTGCTACTCCAATGTGATCGATTAACCTTAGTTCTCCCGAAGAAACTGATAAAGAACTGAACGCTAAAAAAGAATCATCATCATCTATGAAATACCAGTGAACGATATTGACAAAGCATTTAAATAAGTAAACATTATTCGGACGTCCGATCAATCAATTGTAGGTTTCAATTCTGAGCGTGATGCTGGTAACTATGACCAATAAGGAAAAAAAAAGTGCCAAGAATCATATTCTTATTTAAAATCATCACCAATTTCCTTAAAGAGAATTTGTTCCTTTGATAAATATAATTAAAAAGTAATTTTTTATAATTATTGGTCAGCTGTACATGATTTTAAATATTTTTATTTTAAAGAGAAAAGATATGCCCCGGGCGGGATTCGAAACCGGAATCTCTGTCTCTCCGTGACCCGGAACCTCTGTCACGGAGAGAAAGAGGTTCCGGGTTCAAATCCCGGCCGGGGGCATATCTTTTCTCTTTCATATCTTCGAGCCCCGGGAGGGTCCTAAATTCCATTGGATCCATCTCCGGCCGCTAACATATTAAATAAAAGTCTTGCCATCAGCGGGATTTGAACCCAGGACCTTCGGCATGACAGATCCGTGTGAACCTTCCTAAATTTCCCACCCGAGCATATGTGTCCTCAGCATTTCAATTTCCCACACGATACTCAGCAGTTCTCATTTAAGTGCATTAAGATGTGCAATTGAATCACCGATAATAACTCAACGTTCCTAGGAGCCTCCGTATTCCTTAACATTCATTGGAGCTGACATATCTGGATTGCCTCGACCTTAAGTATATCAGAACCCCCGTTTTGTGCCTCTAGATATTGATCCGGCTCTGTCCCAGGATCAACTTTTCCTCTGACATACAGTTGGGTAACATCGATAATTGCACCTCAGGCTCCCCACTTGTAATTGTACCAAGATGGGAGTATTCGATTATGTGCAGATTACAAAAATACTGTAAGCCCGCAGGTCGTATCGGAACATTAACCTACACCAAGAATTAATGTCATTATTACTGAGCTTACAGATGCTGAATCTTCTGTCATATTGACCCTTCAGGGTATGCCTACACTTCAAAATTGTCGAAGAAGGTGATAAAATACAGATCGTATCTACACTCAAAGGAACTTACAAGGTAAATCGCATGGCCTTTGAGGTTAAAACTGGGCCAGAGGACTTCAACCAAGAAAAGGACAGGATCCTGAAAAATCTCAAAGGCATACTTTCCTTCGACGAGACATCATTGTTTACAGTCGATCAAAATCAGAATGCCTGGATTATCTACGTGCTTGCCTGGAACAATTTCAAAAATATGATCTTTATCAGAATAAAAAGAAATGCCAATTCTTCAAAACTGAAATATACTATTTCGGTCACGTATTCCGCAAAAATGAGATCTTGAAAAATATTGCCAAGGATTAGTAACATACTATGCCAGACATCACTACTCCTCTACGTTCACTTCTGGAGAAAATCGGAAATCCCAGTGAACCAGAGCATGTAGAGCAGCTTTCCTCAAGCTCAACTAAGAAATTACCAGTGACGGGGTTCTATGCCAGTTCAACCCAAAACTTCCAACTGTGGTCATTCGCGCCAGCCCTACAGGCATTGTTGGAATACTTGCATTTCTTGTGGATAGACATGAATGTCCAGTTGCCTTTTCATCTTGTTTATTAAAATCAGAATAATTCAATTATAGCCCAATTGACCATGATGTTTTGGCCATAGTTTTTGCGGTTAGTCATTATTAAATTTGCCTATAAAGGCAAAGCTTCCAGCGAGTGACTGATAATCAACCTCTATCTTTAATTTTCCGCCAATCTGTCAAACTACTAGCGATGAAATCTGTCCGATTCCTACACTACGCATTTTACCTCTCAGGATTCAACTATGAAGTCAAATTTAAAAAAAAGAACTGAAAATTCAAATGTTGAGTGCCTTTCACGCCAACCAAACATGAAATAAGTTCAAACAATGGGCCTGGTCATCATCACAAGGAAGCTGAAGAGATTTGTGCTCTCACACTACTCAAACTATCTTCAGACGAAAACAACGCTGATAGGGCTGGAAGATATAAAACCATTCAAAGAAATACTTCAAAGTGTTCTCTTCTCTGACCTCCGTTCCTTCAAGGTCGATGACCGAGCTCATTCCAGATACTACTCAGATTCAAAAGTTCATTGGCATTTTGAAACTTTTCAGGAAAAATTGGGAATTTTTCGCCACTGCATGATCAAACTGGCCGATGGTTATATCTACGAACACCACATTGGCCAGTTTAGAAGCACTAATTTACCTCACAAATCTGCTTCATTTTCTTCAGGAACGAAAGAGAGAACGTAAGAATATGCAACAGCCAACAAGAAATGGTACTCCAACTCAACATCAGCCGCACCTATGGTTCCTATTTTCAACCAATGAGCCATCTAAGTGTGAACGTGTTCCTGTCCGTCAACCTGAGCTTCAACGTCGATTTCCACATCATTTTAGTGATGTTGAACATTCATAAATCAACTCTCTCTATATGTACTCTCGGATTAGGTATAACATCCGCCTAATTTTTACTCACTCTTGATTACATCTGTTTATTTCCAAAGGAAATTGTTTGGTCCTAATATTAATTAAGTAGAATTGTTCAGTTATATCAGATATTGTGACTTTTTAGAATATTATATAGAAATTGGAAAGGATTTTATATTTTATTATAAAATTGCAATTGAACAAATAAAGACTGGTTCAGTCACCATAGTTGAACAATAAGATACTAAGGACTAAGAATGTAAACTGCATGAAAGCTTGTGTGCGGCATAACAGTCTTAACCACTCTTTTATGCGTTGCGAATTGTTTTTACCTCGTCGCCAATTCTTATATATCGGAATTAAGCAAGCATGGTTGATATTATAATTTGACTATAATGGATAACACAATAAAAAGCACAAGGTAAGCATAAGGTATAAGTACAAACTAAGTAGAAACACCCAACAAAGATACTAACACTCCCATGGCGTCCATAGTACCTACTGCCGAACTATGGCGCAAGTAGTCCGCGCAAATGCAAACCGATGGAGAAGTTTCTCAGGACTTTCTACATAATTTGGATTCTTTGGTTTAGGAATCTTCTTCTGTTTTAGATCAGTCAACCACTTTTCGTTGATAGTGTCAGTTGCATCCAATTTTGCTGGTTTTAACAAAGTAGATTTAATCTGACTGGATACTGTAATTTCACTTTTAATGCAATCTTGGTTACCTTGTATAGATTATGGCTCTTCATTTTTTTGACAATAAGAGTTTCAGGATAGTCTTGATTAAATGAAAAATACTGGACGTTTGAAGTTGAAATACAGTTATCCTCTTGACCGTTCATTGAAAACAATACTGATCATTAAATAACTCACTAGCACTATTAATATTTCCAATAACAAGGATCAGTTTCTTTATTTATAATACCACTTTTTGCAACATGAGTGAAGCTTGCCACCAGATCATCAATTTCTTGTTCCTATTTTTCTGTGTTTTTTGAAAATTTCCTCTTTTGGGTCAAGACATTCAAAAGATCTTGGAACACTTACCGGTGCGCTGGATTGTTGGGATGCTTGAGCTTTGAAATGTTTGCTAATTATAGAAGTAAGTGCCATTTGACTCTCTTAAACACTTTCAACATCTGAGCAAACTGTTGAGGATCCATCGCTCTGAATCGTATTATATCACCGAATATACTATTAATGAAGACAAATCTGTTATAATATTGTGAAGAAACATTAGGTAATATAACTAACACACACATTTTATTTGTACCAACTGGTAGGTTACAACAGGTAGCAGAGGCCAACTTGATATACATATTACAACTTGATAACATAATACAAATAACATTGACTTTCAACACTCCTCCCTAAATGTTATTCCCTTAATACAAATCACATTTACAAGAATGATACATATTTCAACATAAAAAAAATGTTTAACTTAAAAATAAAAGAATTATAGAATAAAACACTCAGCTAAAATTGCATCTAAAATTCTTTACATCAAGTTGAAGCATAATAGCATTTACTTGTATTTTTTTAATTTTTATTTTTTTAATTTTTTTTTTTAAACATTTCACCAAATTAAGATTAAAAATAAATCTACCAAATATATTACATCCGACAGGCTTTGTCAATATGTCAGCCAGTTGCTTTTGTGTTTCTACAAATTCCACAAAACTATTTTTATCTTCCACTTGATGTTTTACATAATTATACTTAATATCTAGGTGTTTAACACGCTTTTGGTCAGGGTTGTTAACTATTTTTATAGTACTCTGGTTATCCTCATAAATAGTAATACAGCCTGTATTAAGCTGTAGGTCAAATAAAATTTTCTTTAGAAACATGTCCAAAAACTCTGTTGTTTGGCACAAAGAAATATGTTCAGCCTCAGCAGTGCTGAGAGCGACAACATTTTGTTTTTTTGATCTCCAAACCACAGTGTTATTAAAAACTTTAAAAACAAACCCGGAAGTGGACTTTCTGTCTAGTTCCCTAGCATAATCTGAGTCAGCATAACTTACCAAAACATTTGTATTTTTTGATTTACAATACTTCAATTTTAAATTTAAACTACCTTTAACATAACGGAGGACTCGTTTTAAGGCCAACCATAAATTATCCGATGGTTTGTCCTGAAATCGACTTAAATAAGACAATGAAAAAGCTAAATCAGGTCTTGAGCCAATAGTTGCATACAAGAGAGAACCAATACATGATCTACATAGTCTTTCTTTATCTGGGTTAATGACAAAGTCCTTATCTATTTTAAAATTATGGTCCATAGGGACATCCACTGATCTACAATTCAACATATCCAATTTGTTCAAAACATTTTTTAAATAATCTGCTTGATCAATATACAAACAATCATTAATCTTTTCAATATTAATTCCTAAATATTTCAACTTATTTGACCCATGATCTTTCATTTTAAAGTTGTAGCTAAGAAAACTCTTTAGCTTATTTATTTCAGATAAGTCATGGCAAAAAATTAGCAAGTCATCAACTTACAGCAATACATATAAATCGTCCTTAATGTATAAACAATAATAATTTTCAGATCTTTGAAAACCAAAACTTTTAATTTTATTATTAAATTTCTCATACCAGTATTTTGGAGAATTTCCCAAACCATATAGGGACCTTTTCAACCTTAACACCGAATCTCCTTCAATATTCACCCCAGGAGGTGGTGTCAGAAAAACATTTTCCTTAATCTCCCCATAGAGAAATGCACTTTTCACATCCATTTGATGGATAGAAAAATTCTTTTGAACCGCAACTGCTAATAAAATTCGCAATGTTTCTAATTTCGCAACGGGTGAGTATGTATCATCAACATCCTTTTGTAAGAAACCTCGAGCAACTAATCAACTTATGTATGATAGATCCACAAACAATCTTTTTTGTAAAAACCTATTTGGTATCTATCAGCGATACACACCCCGGCCTCTTCACAACCTCCCAAGTATTATTATCTTTGAGCGAAGATAATTCATCCTCTACCGCCCTTTCCCACTGATGTCTGTCCCACAGATTTAATGTCTTCAAATTTTGAAGGAACATCTATTTCCGACTGAACATGTAAGGCAAATAACATTTCTTCTTCTGATCCTACACCAATGTTTAAATCTAAAACATTATCATTATGCCAACCTGTTTTTTTCTAATTCTTTTATTGGTCCCATCGTCAGTCCTATTTTCTATCTGACCTAAATCCTGATTGCCTTCTACAATATTATCAATGTATTCTAGTTTAGGGGTCTCCGATGTGATTATTTGACGATGTCCATCTTCAATGAACTTAACATCTCGGGATATTATATTATCTTATCAGTAGTAATATCAAAAAACCTGTAGGCATTTGAGGCATAACCAACCATGATAACCTCATTACATCGGTTGTCAAGTTTAGTAACAGAAGGTCTATTATCTTTTACGAATGCTCTACAGCCGAATTTTTTAATTTTTGAATAATTTATTTTTATATTAAACCACATCTCTGCTGGAATACTTCCATCATAACGGGGAGTTCTATTATACAAATATGCCGCAGCCCTAACTACTTCCCCCCATACAAATCTGGGAAGTCCATCTCCTAACATGGGCCTGGCTTTTTCGTTCATGCGTTCACTTTGGCCATTTAATTGTGGGGTATACGGAGGTGTATATTCAATTTGGATACCTTGACTAAAACACCAGTTTTTAAATTCCGCTGATGAAAACTCCCCCCCCCCCCATTATCACATCTAATAGTACTAACCCTCAAATTATCATCTGAAAAGTGCCTTTCTACACTATTTATATAATTTTTCAGATTATTATAAGCCTCACTTTTGTTCCTTAAAAGATAGACTGGTAAAATTCGAAAAAGTGTCCATCACAGTTTGAAAATACCTGTACTCATCAAAAGTCTCAGGCGTAATAGGTCCACATAAGTCTATACAGATTATGGAAAGGAAATTTCTACCCTTAGGTAAAGCTGAACTAAACGGTTTTCTAACCATTTTCGATTTTGTGCAAATATCACAGCTGCTAACCCCATCCAAATTTGTTTCACCGGTCAATTTTCCTAGCTTTTTCATTGCATCCAAGCCTGGATGCCCCATCCTTTCATGGAGCGTTACACTTGCAAAGGATCCGGAAGGGCACATAAAATCAGCAAAATAAAGTTTGCCTACCTTACGACCAGCCAGAATATTTTTTCCTTTCTCTGATATTTCCATTGTATATATTTTTTTTAAATTATGTCATAACCTGCCTCACTAACCTTTGGTACAGACAATAAATTATATTTTAAATTCTCAACAATTAATACATTAACTAAACTGCATTCCCTGAAAACAATGGTACCCTTCTCTCTGGCAACCAAATTTGATGTACCGCCTGCAACGATTATTGAGACAGGTTTGTCTAAACTAAAAACATCTTTCATAATAGATTTTAAAGAAGAATTTACCATGTGTTCCGAAGCACCCGAATCACAAACAAAAGAAAGTTTTAATGAACACTCACTGACACCACCTTTAAGAGCGTTGGGTGTGAAAATCACTGAAGAATCTTCATCCACGACATAAGCTTCCCTGCTCCCACTTGTTGCGGCTCCATCTCTTGATCTCCAGGCGCCACCTAGTCCTCTTGATGGAGTAGATCGTTTAAGTTTGGGACAAAACCTTTTTGTATGACCCAACTCATTACATTCATAGCATCTAAATGTCTTTTTGCTATAGAATGAGCAATTTTCTTGAGGTTTATCAACTATTGGTGTTGGTTCCTCCTTCATTCGAAGTTCAGCATCTAAAAGACGGCCTTTAACAAAGTCGTAGTTTCGATTGCCGTGATTACGATGCCAAAACAGTCTGGCATGGTTAGAAATAGGTAGCACACTTTGTCAGTATCATCTAACTTGGCTCCCGCAGCCTCCAACTCATATGGCAGTGACTCAACCCCAACGAAATGATCCTGTAGGTCACTTTCCCGTTGAAACTTTATCCTCAATAATTTATTCATGATAAATAGCTTGGAAATCGGGCTTTTTCGGGCAAAAACACTCTTCAGCGAAACAATCATAACACTCGCCGTTTCAGCACCTTTAACAATTTCTAAGTGTTTATCACTTATGCACTGGACAATGACCCACCTAGCTTTCATATCCTTCTCCTCAAATTTGTTCACATCTTTGGACTTAAACTTGTAATTCAATACGTCTTTAACACCTTATTTCTCCAACAACAACTCAACTCGCCATAACCAATTAGAAAAGTTTACTGCCGTGAGCTGCGAGAATACCTGACCGCTCGGTAACATGACGATTCCGGGGTTTTTTAAACCAAAACAAAACTTAACACTTTAACTTAATGACCTGGGCCCATAACCTTTGTTATAATGTTGTGAAGAAACATTAGATAATAGAACTAACACACACATTTTATTTGTACCAACTGGTAGGTTACAACAGGTAGCAGAGGCCAACTTGATATACATAATACAAATAACATTGACTTTCAACAAAATCAATCGTAGAATCTCGTTGCCGATTGTTGTGGATCGATCGAATATTTTTGTTTTCAATTGAAAAATATCCTCGTCGCGAATTGTTTTATCTTCGTCACCAATTGTTGTCCTCGTCTCACATTGTTTTGTTTTTTTACTCTTTACCAATTGTTATATCTTGATAAATAAGCACGAATTTAATATTATTGGATAACATAATCATTAGCAGTAAGGTTACTACAAAATAAGTATTTACACACCCCATAAAGGCATTAGCCCTCTCATTGCGTCCTTGTCACCAACTGCCGAACAATGGCGCAGGTACGAACCGGTGGAGGTTGTTAAGGGCATTACAAACACCTAAGGTCTCTTATCGAAATAATGGTTATGCAACCATTGGACAGAAGGCTCAGAGGTAAACTAGCCCTCCAATAGTGAAAATGATTGAAACTGCAAGAAAAGCCACCAAGGCGAAGAAGGGTAAGACCGTTGCCACCAAGAAACACAAGACCGCGGCTTCTCATCCACTCGTTTCTCAGATGGTGACAGCTGCGATCCAGTCCCTCAACGAGAGAGGTGGGTCATCTACCCAAGGTATCAAGAAATATATCATCTCATATGCACCACATTAATTCATATGTTGACAATACACTATCGCCGATTGTTCTTAGCCGGTACATCACTCTTTACCAGTTATTTTTTGGCCAGTTTTATTTAAAACAGTATTGCACATACTGTTCACTCTTAACGAGTCCTGGGTTTCTCCAGTCATCATTCATCATCAAACTTCTACTCATTACGAGTAACCGCTCCAATCAATTTCTCATCATTACCAGGTACCTTCAATTATTACTATTAATCAAAGGCCGATCTTGAAAAGATGCTGGAGATAATCACCTAACCATTAATGAACATTATTATTCAAAATTTATATTTGTTGTATTTTTTAATTTTAATTTAGTAGTTCTTTTTTATTTCTTTACACACACAGCTTCAGGTGTTGAGTGAATCTGTCAATAATGGTAAGAATGCAGTGGTATCTCTGTAGCTGAATCTGATAGTCGCCCTAAAATGTTAATAAATTAAAATATAAATGATACTAGGGGGGGAGGGTAAAAAAAAATTAATTTTCAATTACAAATAATGTTAAGAAAAATACATTCAACTGAAAATATATAATAGAAAATTTATTGACTTACCTTCAATTGAGGAAAAGTGGGAAAAAAATATTAAGAAAATGATGACAGTTCTCAGGGGATGGTATCCACATCTTTTAAAAGGTCTTGCAAAAAGTACTACCTAATAGCAAGCCCCTACATTGAGGCAGCAATGTTTTAGGTCCTTTATAAACATGTGGGTAAAATAATGTAATGTACATGCTGAACTAGGAGAATAAAAACAATTAAAACATCTCTTTACAGATTGATTGCAGCGTTTAGATGATGATGATTCTCCCTCTCTGGTACAACCAAGGTACCTAGTAGGTTTTAATGCAGCAAGCAGAAAACTAACTGGACGGATATCAAAGTGGCTTTATACCTGGGAGGTCTAAGAAGAAGACTTATGAATATAGCACTGATCTGCACCATTAATTTATAGATTTTGAACAAGTGTTTACAGTGTTAACAGGGAAAAAAGTTTAGTAGCTATGAAAAAACTAGGAATCTCCGCTAAACTGGAACGACTAACTAGGATCATACTACGAAACGCATGCCTGGTTCAAGTCCAGGGGTGTCTCTCAGAACAATTCAAAGTATAAGGGGACACAGAAAAAGAGACCCTTTCTCCCCAGTTCTGTTTAGCTTAGCCCTAGAGCAGGTCATCAGGAGCATAAAAATGAATCCTGAAGGCATTATATATAATAGGGTCTATAAAAAAATATGACCGTTTAATCAAATTCCTGAGTTCAAAAGTCTGTAAATATTTTAATGCTATTTATTATTTACCAACACTTACTAATCCTTTTAGAGCATTCCCTAAGCTTGTTTACTAACACTTGATTCTTTAAAAAAAGCCTCAGTTTAGTTATTTATTTAAAAGAAGAAACATGACAGTGTCCTATGAAATTCTCGTAATTTTAAGACATTACTGGGAAAAAAATTCACAGCCGCTGAAGCAACTCGTGAAATTATTAAATATGAAGGGGAAGGTGTCCTTGACCAGCGCAATGCGCGATGTTGGTTTGAAAAATTTAGCAGTGGAGATACAATGTTGAAAAGGAAGAAGGGCTCCGGGCGACCATTAATGGATATTGATGAGGTTCTGAAGGAAGCTGTTGAGTCAAATTCGTCCACAAGTACTCGCGAAATTGTCAGAAAGTGAGGAACAATCCAAAGATATTGTTCATCATCATCTCCTCTCCATGGGGAAGGTGAAAATGGCCAGTAGATGGTCATTTTTTTGTATACACCCTATTAATAGGCTAAGAGCATGGTGTATGCAGATGATGTGGTAATATCAACGAAACGATCACCACATTGGTTGGGCAGCAAGAGAAATAGGCCTTAGTCTGAACTTACAAAAAACTAAATGCTTGATGACATCAAGAAAGGACAGGACAGGCGGTGGTAGTGAAAATTGACAGCAACATTCCCCAATTGCACAGAATTCAAATACTTATGAGCGATTATCACATATTTATGATAATGATACTAGGGCGGGCAGATGTGCATGCAAGAATTTCTGTGGGAAATATAAGTTATGCTCTCCATTAAACCCTTAGTGCATATCCAGAAAAGCAAAAATAATACTATACCAGACAGTGATCAGACCTATGGGAGTGAGACATAGGCACTCACACATCAAGCAGATAGCAATAAGCAGATGGGATTGAAAAATAATAAGAAATTTGGCCGAATACAGGATGAGGGATAGCAATATTTCTTATCCGCACAATGGTGGATAAGGAAAATATAGAACTCCAGAACATATATCAGGAACCCGGCATTGCTAGAATAATAAAACAGGGAAGGCTGAGATGGCTTGGTCGTGTGGAAAGGATGGAGCAGACTCCCCAAGAAAATGCTCATAGAAGACCACGCCTACGGTGAATTGATGTGGAGCAGGTTATGAAAAACATGGGAGTGCAAAGGTGGAAGGAGGTGGCGACAGAATGAGAGGAAGCTCATCCGGAAGGCCTAGGTCCTACAAGAACTGTTGTACCAAGCAGTTAGTTAGCCTTACTGTATTGGGTTGTAACATATAAAATGTCAGTGAAGGTGTACATTTAAATTATTAGCAAAAAATTATTAAACAATACTTTTATTAATCAAAATAGGATTCCTCACTTTCAATAAACTTCTCCCAATGTGAAACAAGCATTTCTATCCCCGCTCAGTAGAAATTAGTTGTCAAGGAGGAAACGAAGTCTTGGAAGGCCGATTTCAGGGCATTTTCGTTGTCAATTTTTTTATTTCTTAATAAATAATTCAAACAACGGAAAAAGTAAAAATCAGTTCGAGAAAGGTCCGGAGAATAAGGTGGGTGAGGAAGGACTTCTATATTCAGCTTCTGAAAAAAAAAAATAATAAAATAAAAAATCGGGTGAGCTGCTGGGCCTCAGTTAATTCATGAGGTACCCATATTTCCAGCTTTTATGTCTTACAAAGCTACATAAGGTGCCTGGAAACAGTCATGGAGCTTGATCTAAGTTGTAAACCTAATTCATGAGTGGTTTGGGATGGGCCCCGCGCCGTGTTTGGGGATGCCCGCTTCGACCAGCTCTTTCAACTTTTTGTTGTCCAACTTAGTCTTCGGCCAACCACGTTCTTTATTGGTAAGGTCATAATCCCCAGACCAAAATTTTTCAAACCAACGGAAGATTGTTCTTTCGCTCACTGTATCTTCACCGTAAACAATATTAATGTTTCGGATCGCCTCCGTGACGCTATGGCCAAGTTTAAATTTGTAGAGAAAAATTATACGAATTTCCGTGGAAGGCATAATTTTATTCTTATTTGCTTCACTTTCAAAAGGAAAAGTAAGACTGAATATGAAAAAGGATTAAATGATATTTCAAACGGTATACATAACTTAATTGTTTGTGTACAAATAATCTAATCTCTAATGGAAAGAAAACTGCAAATAAACCAAATAGACATTTCATCCGTTACGACCCAATACTATTTTTTATGGAAATTTACTGTTTACTTAATATTAATCTTTTTATATTTCAAAAGGGTGGAATATATGTACTTCAATTAAACTGTAAATGAGAGTAAACATTTATTAATGTGTAAAAAAAACAATTTTTCTAACAAAAATCCCTTATTTTCAAATTTGTAATTACATTTTATTCAAAATTATATTCCTCTTAAACTACATTTGATTACTTCTATACAAACATCGAAATAAAGTGCTCACATTTTACTCTAACAGGGATTTAAATACATATCTGTGTGAGTCAGTGTAATCATATATAAATGTAAATATATACATTAAATTTCACGAAGATGTACACTTAATTACAAAGGCATTCTCACATTGACGCAGACATACATTTATAAAACAACTCAATTCAGAATTTATGTCTTCTCTATACATAAAGCAATAATTTATCTTAAGACAAGATAAAATTAAGTCATGTAAAAATATATATCTTTAAAAATCAACATTTCATGTGACTTTCCATTATTAAAAAAAATCTCACAAGAAACTATAAATAATTTATAAATTCTCTAAAATAATTAATAAGACTATAAAATAATAAATATGTTTTTCTAATTTAAAAAACAAGTTTTTTAAAGTACAAATGATTAATTAAGACAAAATGTACACAAATGAAGAAATTCTTGAGTGCTATGTCTACTTAATGTGATACAAAATTTTACTAAAAGTGTTTATGTACAATTATTACTACATTTTTTTTAAATATGTGAAGCATTTCAGTAAATTTCCTGTTGAACGCCGTCATTAGAAGCTAGGGAGAGAAACATGGTATGTTGAGCCTTATCAATGTGTTGCTTATATGAGTTAGAGTCATTAAAAATTATTTATACATAAAAATTATACTAAATTAATTTTATTTTTTCCTACCAAAATAATTTATACATTTGGATAAAGAAAGATAACTCAGTCCAATTCAGTAATACCAGAACTCAGTTCAATTGAATATTGAACTAATAGTTATATTGATGGTTACAGATGCCATGGTGTAATGCAAATAGCTATTACATTACACACATATGCACAAATATATGAAAGCAATAAATACATACTATATGTATAGTATGTATTCAAGTTAATCAATAATAACAATATTTAGCATTTAAGAGCTTACTTCTTATTAATCAATGTAGCAACAAAGCTATTAGTTTAAAAAAAAATGTCAACAGTTGACAATATATCACAGTTAACTTAATCATAAAAGTAATTTACAATACTCCACCCTTTATCCATGAGGATGCAATAAAAGCAAAATTCAAAATAATATTAATTATTCATATGGCATCTTGCAGGATCATTATAATTACCTGTAAATAAACTCAATTCATTAAGTCATATTAAAAAAAATAAATAAAAAAATAAAGAGAGAGAAGTTAAAAGTAACATAAAAAATAGTGACTACTTCAGACATTTTACCAATCTTAGTTATGATAATATTTTTAAAAAAAAGTAAGTTAACATAGCTACTTAAGCATACGAACTGTATAAGAACATGAGCTTTTTTTTACCTTTCTTCCATTTTTTTAACTTCAATAACCTACAATTAATAAAATAAAATTGGTAATGAGAATACTTTTCTATTTATTATATTTGTTCATAAATATATCCCCCCCTTTTTTTAAGTTTTGATAACCTACATTTACTAAAATAAAATTGTCCATGTTCATGTCCAATATTAATGAGAATAATATTTTGTTTACCACCGGCTTCTGGAAATAATAACCTTCAGGTACCTTTAAAACTAATAAATTACCAACTATTGCTAATTTTCTAAATGAATTCACAAAAGCTTATAATGTTGCAACAGTGATTTTAATTTAATAATTATTTAATGGTCTTCTTATGACGGTTACTAATTTGTTTAAATACATATGTGATAACCTGGTCATGATAAAATCATATAGATTAATGATCAGATACTTTTAAACTTTAATGGACCTAATGAGTGGAAATTATGCAAATCTATATTCAACACAAGAGACCAGGAAAGGAAAAGTCCCAGGTCTGATTCTAGACTGAATAGATTTTTTAGATTTGAGCTATTTGAATTATACTAGTCTAATGTTAATAGGTAATTAACATTATTAGACATCCCTTCCTCTTTCTGAAATTAAACATCAATAAACTGGAAAGTTCCATTTAATTTTAACAAAAAATAATAATAGGGTTGCATTAAATTAACAAATAATTATTTAAATACATCCAGTCTAAGTTTTAAAATCATAAGCTATACTCTAATGAACTGTGTGCTAATGATTCCATAGGTATAATTTTGAGTAAATTATAAGCTTCTGTTACTGATATTGGTAACTAAAATAGTAAAAAATATTGAATCATCTTTTATTTTTTATTTGAGGGTAAAATAAAATGAAATTAAATTATGCCACTAATTATAAAACAAATTAACTTTAAAATGTTTAGAAATTAAGAAGACATAAATTCAATCAGAGATCTTCATTCATAGACAAAACACTCTCACAGCAAAATGCACAAGTATGTGTACATGAAAAAACAAAAAACTAGCATATAATATATACATCATATTTTAAAATATGAAAATTTACATAACATTTGAAAGCTAAAATATAAAAGAAGAATATCTTAGAATGCTTTGAAAATATATTTAAAACAAGATGATATGAACATTATAATTTTTTCAATGATTCTGATATAATAACATCTTAATTGTTTTTTTACAATTGGTATTCATTTTTAACTATAATTACTAACATAAATATTGAGAGAATTAACTAAAACCAAAATAAGTTAATTACATTATATCTGCAGTGCTATCAAATATACTATCTGAATGTATACAGTTGCCTGCACTGTACGTGGACAGAAACACATAAAATACAACTAGGTAATCTACAGTGCATCAAAAATTTAACCATTTACATGAAGACTAGGATAATACATAATACATATCTCTAGGTCCATCAATTACATTCAAAATACTTTAAGATCCTAAGAAAGATACAAAAAGGTTCTCTTCAATCGCTAAGAATGATCAAAGGACCTTACCCATATATAAAGCCTGAAATATCTATACAAATTTACTAATGAATACTACGGAAGATATATTATTTTTACACTAATTACAGCTGGTTGCATATTCATTTGGCTTGGTATGGTACAGATGTTATAGCAGCAGCATGTTCTGTAGCAAGTACAGCAGCTAGAATAAATACAAAAAAATGTAAATATAACTAATCAAAACTGAAAATAATAATAAAAAAAAAATTATACACACACAAACATACATATGAGGTTCATTTAAAAAGTTTGTGCAAAGTGAGCAACGAGATGGTACTACTGGTGCGTATCGAGTTTATTTTTAATTAGTAGCGTCTCTTGAAAATGTTTTCACAATGTTTCAGCCAGATCAATCTATTTCTTAGTGCTTATTATTCATTTGAATAGGGGAAATCGAGTGATTTTCAAAAAATGTATAAGAAATAATTTTGTGGGTTGATTAAACATTACTTTATGAAAGGCAAAATGTATCAAGTGATTAAAGATAAATTTGATAAACATTATAGTCACACTACACATGCGATTGGAACAATTTATAAATGTTTTCAAATTTTAAGAGTGGTCATATAGCCAAAAGTGAAACTGAAGAATTTGGAGCTCTTGTTGAGCTCACTACACCAGAAATCAATGATACAGTGATGGATAACAGAAGATTGAAGGTGTGTGTTTGTAGTGCTGTGGACATCTCGAATCCAAATACGAATGCAGAAAAAAAATATTTAAGTACTTAAATACGTACAACCTAAACATTGGACCGAATTTGGTGAGTTCTATTCTATGAACACTCAACAAAGCCTCGGATAGAACTGGATTGATTTTCGGAAACAGCCTGCCATACACAACCAGATTTACAAATTAGGAACATAGAATCTTAGAATGCATAATATAACAGGAGCATTAAATGGATTGAGAGCAGAGGCCAAAAAGGGAAGACTGGGCATAGTGGCTGTGTAAGAGACGATGATTGGGCACGGGAAGGGTTAGGAAGCATGATTACAGCCTTTTATATAGTGGAAATGAACAAAAGCACGAGTTCGGAACAGCAGTGCTTAATTTCCTTGCTTTTAGCCTCAACATGGAATCACACTCCTCAACATTGCATATAAGGTCTTCTCTGTTGTGCTGTACAACAGAATTTGGCCTTGGCCCTAAATTGAAAGGAAACTTTGGAGATTACCAAGGAGGTTTTAGATGCAACAGATACACAATAAATCATATCTTCTCCATTAGGCAGATCTCTGAGAAGATGAAGGAATTCAGGTCTGTATGGATGTTATTTCTTGACTTCAAAGCAATATATGACACTGTCGACAGGGATGCTTTATCCATGGGTATGAGAGAACTTGGGTGCCATCTAAGCTAATCAAATTAACAAGGTGCATCATGCTGAAAAATAAATGCCTGGTAAAAGCATCCTATGGGCTGTCAGACACATTTGAAGTGAGGAATGGGCTAAGGCAAGGAGACCGTCTAACTCCCTTTTTGTTAAACATTCTTAACCATATTATTGTGGCACAAACCGAATTAGATTTATGATGAACCATATAGAGCAATATGACCCAGCAGATAATAGCATATGCCTATGATATGATAGTAAATGCAATCGTTAGAAGCTCCATAGGCAACATAAAGGAAAAAATCACTAGGCTCGATTTAGAAGCTCGGCTATGTGGGTCTCAAAGTGACCGAGGGGAAAATCAAAGCAATGGGGCTCAGGAGAAAGAAACTGGTAAACCCTAACAGTCGGTGACTACACCTATGAAATGTTGAAATTCAAATTCAACTATTTTGGATCTATTATCAATGAATATGAGGAGATAAGATCTAGATTCATCATCATCACTGACACTACAACCCGATACGGGTCTTCGCCGCATCAAGACGACGCCTCCACTCATCTCTGTCTTGCGCCAGGGTCTGCCAAGCTCTGGTATTGAGGAGCTTCTTTGTGTCGGCTTCTACCTCATCTGCCTATTTCAGTCGTGGCCGTCCTCTCCTCCTCCCATCCACATACCCAAACAGCAACCTCTTCAATATGCCCCGCCCATCGTAGCCTTGAGATCCTTATAAATTGTACATCAGGCTCCCGGTAAATCTGGCACAACTCTACATTGTGTCTCTGCCTGTACTGGGCACAGTCCCTCACAGGCCCAAACATTCTTCTCAGAATTTTTTGCTCAAAAACCTGCAAGCGATTGCATCTGTAAGTGATAAGGGCCATGTCTCTGAAGCATATGTCAGTACAGGTCTAATTAAAGATTTGTACAGAGCGATCTTGGATTTTCTTGCCAGCAAATGACTTCTTAGTATTTTGGCTAGGCCAAAATAACACCTGTTTGCTGTTATTTGTCTCTGAACCTCCTGACAGGGCATATTGTCTGCACACACTAGGGAACCTAGATACACAAAACTATTCACGCTTTCAAAACTGTACCCTTCCAACCTAAGAGTAGGTGGTGGTGGCCTTAGAGGGTTAGCAACCATGTATTAGGTCTTTGCTTGGTTGTCTTGAAGACCCATTTTCCGCCCTGCTGCCTCTATAGCCAAGAAGGCCAGTACCAAGTCCCTTTGTGATCTTGCTATGAAGTCTATATCATATGCGTAGGCTAGAATTTGGACTGACTTGGTAAGAATCGTACAGAGTCTTTGCACTTCAGAGTCCCTTATCACCTTCTCTAGTGCTAGGTTAAACAACAAGCATGATAGGCCTCTCCCTGTCTCAGGCCTCTTGTGGTCGTGAAAGTCTCTGACAGGTCTCCCTGCATTCTGACTTGACATCTTGATCCTATCATCAGCAGCTCTGTAAGATTGATCAGTTCAAGGGGGATGTTCATTGTCACCATAGTTGAGTACAGCTTCTCTCTTATGACACTATCATATGCACTGCTGAAATCAATAAAGAGGTGGTGCGTGGTGATGTTATATTCGCGCATTCTTTCAAGCAGGGTCCTCAGAGCAAAGATTTGATTAGTGGTTGATCTCCCTCTCATAAAACCACTTTGGTAGACTCCTACCTCTCTTTCTGCATGCGGAAGTAGCCTCTGATAGATGATATTAGATAGGACCTTATACAGCAGAGTTATGCCACAGTAATTACTGCAGATTGACTGATCTCCTTTTTTATGAAGTGGTATGATGATGCCAGTATACCATTCTTCAGGCTTAGTCTTGGTAATCCAAATGCTATGAAGAAGGTCACGATTAACCTTAATCACTTCATTCCCACCAGCCTTTAGCAGTTTCGCGGCTATGTCGTCAGATCCTGGGGCTCTATTGTTCTTCAATTTTTCTATGGAGTCTGTGATTTCTTCTTCGTCTGGTGGTTTGGTCAACTCGAAGCCATTGCACAGAACAGGAGTTACATTTTCCACTGTGGGACCCTGTGAAGTTTCCAGAATACTAAGATCTAGATTAATGGCAGTAAACAAAGCGTGCTTTGCTCTGTTTAATCTATTACGAAGCAGGCGGCTGAGCAGAAACACAAAGTTAAGAATTTACAAGACTCTCATTAGGCCCATTATAACTTGAGCTGTTGAGACATGGGCTCCTATCAAATTGGCTACAGAAAAAATGGATATATTTGGAAGAAAAATCCTCAGAGGAATATTTGTTCCAGTGTGACAAAGTGAAAGATGGAAAATAAGATTAACAGGGAAGTATATCAGCTCTTTGATGAAATCAAAGTGTCCCTGTTCACAAAAGTACAGTGTCTGGAATGGTTCGAACATATGCACTGAATAGATAATTCTAGAGCTGCTAAAAGATTTAGTTAGTA
Organism: Arma custos; assembly: GCA_037127475.1. Classification (NCBI taxonomy): domain Eukaryota; kingdom Metazoa; phylum Arthropoda; class Insecta; order Hemiptera; family Pentatomidae; genus Arma; species Arma custos. The sequence continues at coordinate 18,232,256 of CM073761.1, read as the reverse complement.
TAAGTATGACCCAGGTGGAGCATGCCCAGGAGGTAGGTTGAGGACTAGATGACGGAACAGTGTTTATGGAAACTTCCGGAAGGTAGGAATGGATTAACCTAGCAGAAGATAGAACACAGTATGACCGATTTTCTGAGCAGGCCAGGGGTAGCTACAAGTGTCTGTCGTGCTAGTAAAAGAAAAAGAACAAACTTTGCTGACACATGTCTGATGACAAAAACAACAACAAAAATTAGCATGTCATGGACCAATAGATATGCCAACTTTCTCAGCAACCCCTCTAATACATCGATTTTCTTCACTACTTTAGCGTTTCATGTGTTGAACTAGGATGTTCTGGATGAAGATCATCATTGACATCTTCTTCAAAATGCTTATACCACTTGTAGATATTTCTTGAACTTAGAAGAGATTCACCAAATGCCACAGTAAACGTTTTCACAACAGAGCACTAAATTTTGTTGATTTACGCTAAATTTAAAACAACTTCTTTGTTCCATATTTTTAACAATGAAACATCACCAGGCACGTGTAAAGACTCTTTGTGTTTGTTGTAAACACAAACATGCAAGATGGCTGATATTTCCAAAATATGTTAGAAACATTGGTACCAACAATTAAAAAAAGGAAAAAGGAAATCAAATGTATGCAATCCGCGTAATTTAAAAATTGGTCTTATTTATTGAACACCCCTTCTATATCTGTCTCAATATATAAAAATGATAGCAAGCAATGAAACTATGCAGTTTTGGATTTCTCCAAAGTCAAGAACTAAAAAACATTGTATCGTTAAAGCCTTTCCATTTCTGGACCCATATGTGTGTGGGAGGGGGATATATCCAACAAATGTCTGTCATTCATAATAACATGGAAGTTGATCGGATTTAGAATATAAAAATAAATAAAATTTTGTCATGGAAGCAAGTTTGTCCCTTTGGATGAAAGGATAATTTCATTTTTTTTTTTTTTTGTATATGTCTAGAACTGATAATTTAGAAAAAAAGTGTTTTTTAAGCATTTAGCAAAATATCATTCTGTATTTTGTAATTTGGTGCATTTCTTTAAAAATCTTCTCGAGGTTATTTTTGTATATAATCTTCAATTTCTTTCTATATTACTATTTATTTATATTTTGTTTGGTAAGAAAATTTAGTTTTACCTTCTAAATCATGTCTAGCCTACTAAATTTCATTCATCTAAGCTTAATCTAATGGCAATTAACAGATAAGGAACACTCACACCCATTGGTTGAGAATTTACTTTTGAGGAAAAATATTTATTAAATAAAATTAAAAATATTTTATTTCATTAAAACAGCTATTATTTTCATGCTAAGTACAATCATATCGCTATTCTATGAGAAACTATAATAATAAAATTCAAAGAAAGGCTTAACAGCTTAACATACAATCTAGGTGTAATTAATAAAACTATTAATTGAAAATAGGAAATTATCAGGACATTACAGTTTAGAAACTTATGCAAGTCCATAAAACTCGTTAAATATGCTGATGTCTTATGCATTTCAAATATACAGCAATTTAATTTTCAATAAATTTATTTTTACTTTCTAACCACAGCTTTTTTTCTCTGGTTTTTAAAGAGTGGAGGGGGGTCAGTAAACAAATTGATTAATAGATTTCAACACAATTTGAAGTTAAGAAAAAACAATGAATGGTCAGCCCAATTTACCAATTCATATAAAGTAAAAACAAAATTTTAACGAACATGTATTTCCTACAAATTAGTATCCTTACCTTTTATCTGTGTTCACTAATGTTGTAGAGGGAATAGTTTGGTTAGTAAGGTATACTGGCATGGATATTTATTCTTTATTCACTACGGCTGATACATATTTCGTCCCTGATATTCGTACATCTTCAGCTGTAACAATGTTACACTTAAATAAAGTAAAGAAATAAGAGACCAAATACATAATTTTTAAACTGCAAAAATTTTGCTAATAAACGGAAATAGGACTTGGAAGATTTGATAACAATTGCATTTTTTTCTGTTCCTGAATTCAGATATAATACAATTTTATTTTCACAAAAGCAATCAATTAAAAATTGATATTATTACCTAAACCATCAGAGATAATTTAAAATATTTATTTTAGAATAACAACAAAAACTATATATTACAGAATAATAAAAATATTGAAAATAAAAAGTCATAATATTTGCATAACTGTATCTATTAATATAAATTTAAATACTGATTGTTTTCTATCTAAATATAGAATATCACAAATTTAAAGATTTTTTCATTTAAGTGATATTTGCGACTATATGAGGATAATATAATTAAAACGGGGAATTAGATAGAATAAGATTAAGCTGGAGAATATATATATAACAGAGATCAAATATTGTGTCAGCCATAGTGAACTTGATGAATATTAAAAAAAAAAATTAAAAACAGAGCAAATATTGATCCAGTTAAACTTTCTAAAATATCTTTTAAGTATAGCAGATCAGACAGTAAGGCCGATTTTTATTTAAAACTAAGTTTTTTATTGCATGAATCACAATCTATAACAAATTTTAAAATTAGTAGTTATTATCTGCTACATATCATTCTGTAAATTTCTTTTTCAGTTTTCGGCTTTAATAAAAAAAAAATGTTTTAATGTAATTTTCATTTCTTTCACTGAGGTAAACTTAAAGTTTACATTATATTTTAATAGTTGACAATATGTAAAATCAAGAATGTGTAATGATCCTGGTGTTGGTGAACAAATAAATAAATAACATAGGGAAAAGTATTTACTAAATTGAGTATTTCGGCTTTTATTGCAGGTCTTCTTCAGGGTAATAAAGAGCAAGATATACTAAAGTAAAAATTATACAATAAATTATAATGCAATTGGGAAAAACCACAATGCAAAGCCTTATGTTTCAAATCCAGTTATACACCCACTTACCGGTCGACGTTTCGCTTATTCAGGCATTATCAAGACACAAAAACAAAAAAAGGGTTATGTGAATCACATCTCGAAGAAAAAGGTACAATACATCCCAACGATCAACAGCTCAAACAGGCTCCAAACATGAGACAGCACCCCACCACCAAGATGTTCAACACACAACTCTATTAATCAGAATATCTAATTAGAGTTGTGTGTTGAATGTCTTGGTGGTGGGGTGCTGTCTCATGTTTGGAGCTTGTTTGGGTTGTTGATCGTTGGGATGTATTGCACCTTTTTCTTCGAGATGTGATTCACATAACCCTTTTTTTGTTTTTGTGTCTTGATAATGCTTGAATAGGCGAAACGTCGACCGGTAAGTGGGTGTATTACTGGATTTGAAACATAAGGGTTTGCATTGTGGTTTTTCCCAATTGCATTATAATAAATAATAGTGTTTCTTTTTGAGTTTTTGCCTCTATTTTATTGATATACAATAAAGTAGAAATGATAAATAACTAAAGATGAAAAAGTAAATCAAACATTAATAAATGATAAAAATTACATTATGGTTAGATAATAGAATGAGTATTTATCAAAATAATAGGAGTAATAATGATGGAGCATCCCACGGGAGGTGGATGTGGGGATGGTCGGTGGAAATTCTCTGGAAGTTCCTCCTGACTAAGTCCGATAAACTCGGTGACCGACAATGAGGGCAGCCTCCCAGGCTTGCTGGAGGGATGCGATGTAGGTTAGAACACCCTACTCACATTATTTTTTAGTTCACTAAATACTACTAATAGTCATGGATCTTTCTGAGGTAAAACGTTCATTATCCGGAGGTAAACTAGTCCCCCATATACATTCTCCTACCGAAGATAGTGATGACAAAATTAAATGCAAATTTTATGATGAATTAGAGTGGGTCCACGAAACTGTATAAAAATAATTTCAGGGGACCCGAATGCAAAGGTGGGCAGGGAAGAGGTTTATTAAATATCGGAAAGAAAAGTTTACACAAAATTAGTAATGATAACGGTATATGACTTATAAACTTTGCTATCTCCAAAAACCTAATAATCAAAGAAGAAAAAAAAGCAACAAAAATGAAAGTTCTTAATAATCACTTCGATAACAACGTAGTCAATTTCATAAACATTAAAAATGAAACGTCAAAACTCCTCAAAAATAAAAAAAGAGAATATCTTAAAAATAAATTAGCAGAGATAGAAACTGATAGAACCGAAAGTAACATAAGGGACGTGTACACAGGTATAAACAGATTGTGTAAATGGTATGTTCCTGTAGTGATTGCAATTAGAGACAAAAATAACAATAAAAATATCTTAGCTGATACTATAGACATTTTAAGTAAGATTAAAAATCACTTAGATAGTGTTTTGAATATCGGAATAAGTAACCAACCCCTGTTTCGGAATATCAGAGTGTAGAACCATTTATAGAAGTAAAGAGGAAGTCAAAATAGCCAATGAAAACTTGAAATCATACAAAGCAGCTGGAGTCGGTAATATTACTAGTGAACTGACAAAAGCATGCAGGGAAGCAGGAGTCTCAAAGATTCACGTTTTGGTTGTAAATATATGGGAACATTAAAAAATGCCCGAAGAATGGAAAGATTCTATACTTATTCTGATCAACAAAAATGGGCCGAGGACGGACTGCAATAACTACTGTGGAACTCATTCCTACCGACTTGACATAAAATATTCTCATCAATCCTAACTAGTAGAATTATGGAATACGCCGAGGAAATTATCGGATATTATCGATGTGGTTTTAGGCAAAACCGTTCAACTATTGATCAAATATTTTTCTTACGCCAAATACTAGAGAAAAAATTAGAATACAACGGTGTTGTTCATCAGCTTTGTATTGATTTTAAAAAATCTTATGATTCCATCAATGTTAGATTATGTAGAACGTATTGATTGTACGAGGTATACAAAATCTAAAAATCAGAATTTATAAAACAATCATCCTTCCATCTCTTCTTTACGGGAGTGTAACTAGGAAGCATGCATCCAGTACATATTATTCAGGTGATAGCATCGCGAATGAAGGGTTTGGGTGGTGCTCCGTGGACGGAGGTTTGGTAAACAGAGATTGGAGGTATCGGCATCGAGCCTTCGGGTTCGCTAAACCTTTTTATTTGTTTATATTGTTACTTAGGAAGGAACAAAAAAGTCATTCCCATTTTGTACAATACAAACAATTAATTAAAAATGTGAATAAAAAAAGAAAATTCATGCCAATAAGTTTTATGTATATATATATATATATATATATATATATTTAAAAGAAGTCATAACTACACTTTTTAAGATCTAAATTAAGAGGCAAACAAAATGTTTCTCTTATAAAAAACAGAAATGCTTATATGGTTTATTTAACTTATGATTTAAGGAATGGACATTTGGTAACTGTCAGTTATAACCTAGCATACTTAGCAATAATTAAGATATAACCAAAACATTTAAAATTGATAATTAAAATCTTTTATTGATAATCTTCAAATAGTAATATAGACTTGTAACAAATATGATTCTTACCTCCATAGGGTGCTGGGTACTGTCCTGCAAGTATTGGGTAACCAAGACCAACATGAGTGTGATGGTGAGTATGAACATGCCTCTGTGGAGGTGGAGACCTACTATCTTTGTTGTCAGCAGAAGTTACTTTGCCTTGCCCTTGTGTTGTAACAGAAGACGTAACAGGCACAGCTGTAACTGAGCTCGAGGAGGGGGAAGAAATAGTAGTGGTTACTTTTGGAGTTGGAGATTTTATAGCTCTTTCTTGAAGTTCATGGATTTTGTGAGAAGGGTGAGTATAATATTGGCTTGCATGGTGTTGTAATAGATCCAATGCCTTACCACTTTGCCCTCGAGAAAGGTCTTCAGGAGCATATCTTGGAACAGCATGTAGCTGTGGATGTAGGTATGGAGAATTCGGGTAACTTGAAACAAGCATTGGATTCATACCTCTATACATTGGATGACCCGGATCAAAAGGCAAGGCACCATAATGTGGTGACTGCATGTAACCAGGATGAATATAAGCATACTGAGAAGTGGGTGGAGGCGGTGGTCCTTGAGTTTCCATGGTAGGCTTCACACCTTCTTGTTTCTTCTCTTCAGCTCTGTCTTTTTTTTCTTCTGGTTTTTCTTTTTGTTTTGGACTAGGTATAGGATGAGACTTTTGAGGAGGAGGAGTTGCTTTCGTTGAAGAACCTTCTTTCCTTTCAGGATAAATATAAAACCTTCTGACATCCTCTTGACCTTGTTGTTGCCTTTGGTAATTGGTAATAAATGAATTATTTATTTGATTCTTCATCTCAATACTTTCTTTTATAATTTGATGATTATCATTCTGATGTTTTTCTTTTGAAATAGGAGTATCAGACGACTTTATTTTAGTAGGGTTTGGAATGTGTAATGTTGATGTATTTATCTGTTTTGTATCAGAAGGCTGACTCAACTTCTCCTCCTTTTTATCATCAATGACCACTGGATAACCATCCATATTAAATGGATACCCAGGAACATGGAAACCATACTGATAATAATGTTGAGACAACATTTTTTGCTGATGATAATCACCATCCTTCTTTTCTTTCTCTGGTATCTTTCCTTCAATTTTATCTGAAGGATTATCTTTAGGTTTCTCTGATACCGATGGCACCAAATATGGAGGCTGCCCATAATAAGGGTACATACCATAATGCTGAAGTTGTGGGGATTGACAGCCTTTTTTGTCATCAGCAGTTTTAGGTTTTCCTTCTACTTCCGATTCCAGTAATGGAGCTGCATCATCAGATATATCTGAATAAGCAGGAGATTGAACCCCTTCACGCCCAGTTTCTAAGCCTAATGCGGGTGGTTCGAGAGGACTAGGATGTGGACTACTGGCAGGAGATTTTCTACTCTTTTTCTTTGGATTTTGTGGTGTCTTTGCAGCATTATTTACTGTAGATGAAGGGACAGCCTTTTTGTCATCTGACATTAATGCTGAGGCTGGTTTCACTTTGAATGGAGGAACTTTAGTCAATGTAGGAGGCTGAGAAGGGATATTTAATGGAGGTTCTATGACTGGAGGAGAAGGAGTTGGAGGTGTAGTAGCTCTTATCAATGGAGCAGGGCTGTTATGTAAATCTTCATTACTAAATGGTGACTGTATGAGAGACTTTTCCTCTGTTTCAGTTGCTTCATCAATAACAGGAGCAGTTACCTCATTGGTCTCTTCTTTCTTGATATCCATTATAACACTTGGATCTTCTTCCTCAGAAGTACCAGATTCTTTTGTTTCTTCATCATCTGGTGAACCATGTGCATGGGACTGATGGTATTTAAGTCCATTAATATGCTTATACTTTTTTGAACAATTAGGTTCAGGACATTCCAGTAGAACTGGTGGTGGGAGAGGACTTGTTGGTTGCGAGGGTGTAGCTTTCCTTTTTGTAGATGGTTCTTCTTCATGAGATTTAGTTTTTCTTTTGCTTGGTGTAGCTTCAGTTTTGGGAGCTGCAAAAGGAGTTGGACTAGCTGCACCTGGACCTCTTCGACCTTTTGGTCCAACAGCATTATTACTCCGTAATTTGCTATGAACTGAACTTCTTGTTTCAGTGAAATTAGCTAGATCATTGAGTAAGGCATTAGCCGCACTTCTACCTCTTTTGCCTCTACCTTTAGGTGTCCTGATATCGAGATCACTAGTAGGAGAATCACAAAACCTGTAAAAACAGTAAATTAACACATAAACTACGTTTCACATAGAGTTTGATAAAATAAAAAGTATATAATAATTATACAAAAATGAAGACATTCATAATGTTTCAAGTAAATGAGTTAACTTGAAACATTTATAACTTTATTTAGAATAATTAAAAATAGAACAGAAAAACATTGAGGGTGAATGAACTTTTGAATGACCTAAAATAAAAATTGTAAGATTTCTATTCAAAATACAAAACCAGGTAATGCAAGGGAAAAAACATAGCTATACTAAACAGTAAATAACACTCAAATCGCCCTTTTGTTTTTACTTTGACAGTATTAATACTTGGAGCAAAATTAATCGGTACACTTTCATCAATTCACATTCATGTCATTTTATACCAATTCTCCTAAAATAATTGATATATTGTGAATTATTATAATATTAAAAAAGTAAATAATTATAGGTTATTCAAAATTCTTCTGAAAATCTCCGAAAATAACATTTAAACAAAAAGCACAAAAAAGTGCAATCAATTTAAAATTGTGATGACATTTTGTGATGACGGAGTGAATGTCACGCTGAAAAAGCCACTAGCATTAGGATAAGGGCAAATTAAATAACTGCTGAAATTTCAATGATATAATAACTTCAACAATAACAACAGAGGATAAATACAAGTTTCAATACTCAGTATGAACTACTGTAAATAAAAACTTTAATAACTAATGGTTAAAATACCCAACAAGTTAAGGGTTTTAAGCAATATTTATTTACCTTGGAGGTGCCCAGTCATGTTTTGTGCAGTCTAATAATGTGCCAACATAAGTTTTTCCCCTCCAAGTGACGTTGACAACTAGAACACCTAAAAACAAGGCAATAATAGGTTAACTTTCATTAAATATTTAAGTTCCATGTTACTTGTATATTAAATTCAAGAGCTAAATACATTATAAGAAATATTAATCAGTAAAGCTATATAATAAATTAATAAATTAAAAAACTTTTTTGTTCAAAATTATTTCCTAACACATTCCAAATATTAAGGATACATTTTGCAGACAATTACATATATAACATGGCAATATTAAGGAGCAAGACATTAAGATATTACGTTGTTACAGAAATAAAGAAATCTGAAGGATTAGATCTAAATGTAGTTAAACTTGAGATTGAAAGTGATAGATAATAGTAAATGCAGTATAAAGACATTAAAAGCAATATAATGCTGAGAGTTGAACATTATTCCCAAAAAAACGCTTTTGCGGTCCCTGCAAACCGGCTAATACACAAGTACCTACTACTAAATATTTGGCCTAAAGGTAGAGCAGAGCTTGCACCTTCAATACTGTATTGTGTATTGTCAAATAATTTACATTAGAAAAGTTACTAATTAAAAATAAATCAATAATAATTATAGGATCAGAATCAAATAAAAACAACCATCAATAATGTATATATTACCTTCTGTTTCATGCCAAACAATTCCTTCTAACGTCACGCTTGTACCTGGCTCACATGGTCCAAGGCAATCAGGTTCAGTAATAGTGCCAACACTAGTTCCAACACATACATCCACCAGCTCCTAAAGGAATATAATTTAACTTTTTTTTTTTTATTTTAACACGTAGAGTGATTAATAAAAATGCACAGAAATAAAAATTAACACGAAGAAGTAAAATAGAGATTATACATAATTTATGCAATCTCAATACAATAAAATATGTATTCAAAATAAAATCTTTATACTTTGATTATATTGTACCCTAATGATGATGATGGTAATATCATAGAGAAAGAAATTCATATGAAACAGCAACACCATAGCTACATAAATAGAGCAACATATAGCAAATTTTGTTTGGAATGAGAATTTAAAAAAATTAATTCCTAATTTTTAAAATAATTACTGTAAAGTTCTTTTGCTTATTTGTCATTCTGAAATAATCAACTGATGCATCAAATAAATGTTTTTAAGATAACTAAATATTATTATTTGTGACTAAATAATTTAGTTTAAAAACAAATTTTGATTGCAGAATATGCATTTAATAATATATAATATTTAATAAATATTGAGTACTTAGATTACATCAACTACTGCTTAAATAAGTATATATTAAATATTAAATGATAACATTTTGCATATTAAGGTGGAAATATGTATCCACTAGTATTTTAACAAAATTACCTTAAAAAATAAATATTATCACTTCAGTCAGGCATAAACACATAAAATCCTTGAGTCTTAAATAATGACTTAAAATGTCTTAACCTTTAACTAGATGGTCAACCATCTGAGTAGTGACCAAAATAAGCTGTTTAGTATATATACAAATGGGAAATATAAATATAAAAATCTTGTTAGAATTTAAAACATTATGGGCTCTAAAAAGGTTGTATTTCTGGAAGTTCTTAAGGAGTACAGTACAAGAGTATATTGAACAATGTGCGGTTTGCAAACGGGCAAAGTATGTTGGACAACCTACAACCTACTTGTGCCGAAACAAGTAGTCTCTCCCACGGCGTCAGAGCCCCTATGATTAATTCAAATCGATATATATACTCCAATGAGGGCCAATCCCGGCTCACCGCCATTGAGAGGAATGGAAAATCTTGGGAATTTTGTGGCAATTAAATAGGCCTCATCAAGTTAAAGGCAGGGGTGTGGTAGAATGGCTTCATAACACACATGGAAAATACCTTCGAATCCTTAAGTTGGGACGGAATTTGGAACCTTATGAAGCGATGCTGCAGGCTGTGATCGCCTAGGATCATACATATTTTCGGTCAAGCGTCATGGCGTACCGTCTGGGAGAAGCTTATTCGTGAGAAATCGAGGAGAGTAGCTAGAGCTAACGAAAAATTTGGGATCACTTCCGCTCGGAACAGTGGTATATCGTCGGTTAAGGACAGCGGGCAATAAAACGGCGGCTCGGTATGACGTTCCTTTTAAAATCATTACTATCAGAGAACATATTCTTTATACCATTTGAGACGTAAATCATCCCGTCTCATCATCATCCCGTCGAGAAAATGCGAGCCCGCACAGTCCATGTAAAAGAACTCAAGAATTCTTCATAGAGTGTCACACCTCAGGTCGAAGGCTGTGTTTCAGGAGTGAGGGCACTACTAGTGTCCTTGTGTGTGTAAATCATTGTTTTACTCTTTTTTACAGTTTTCTCTTTTGTTGATCAGTTTTGGAATCTGTACTATTGTTTTTTTTGTGTGTGTATAATATTAATCATTGTATCTTTTCTTTTTGTCACCATTAGTGTGTAAGTTATTTCAGGAATCAGGATTTTTTTTTTTCATTTTCTTAAAGAGTTCCTCCAGAAGAAGGAACTGCAGGGGAGGGAGTAATCAGTGTAAATAGATGCTAGACATAAAAAATGTAGTAAGGATTAAGGTGTTATTGTCAGTTTATAAACATATATATCATCTTCATGTTCATAACTATATAAATGAGAGGTACGGAAAATAATTCTCAGTTGTTCAGTAGATGTGTGTCGTTACTTTGCCCCACCCCAAAACCCTTTTTTTTTATTATTCAGCGTCAGTCTAATTATAACCTAATTATATATATATATATATATATATAAGTCCTTTAAAACTGAAACTCGAGAACCAAAACATAATATTTCCATAACAGTCAAGATAAGTAGAAACCAATATATAAAAGCCAAATCTCATAAATTAAAATATTTTAGAAAACAATTACCAAAGAAACATTACCTTTGCTAATGGAATAGTAGGGGGCGGTGGAGAACTAGATGGAGAAATATACACCGGAAGTACATGAAGATTAGGTGGTTGTGGAACCTGTGGAGTTAGAGGAGGAGGAGCAGGTGAACACACAAGAGTTGGTCCACTACTAGAACTTCCACTGCTGCTAGAAGAAGAACTGCTGTTGCTGTTACTACTGCTTTGTGGTTTAAGCTTTTTCAATGCAGGTGGTGCATCATCTGAACGTTTTTCTTTTATTGCAGGGACTGGTCCAACAGGAACAACTACCCTTTCAACACAACGGACACCATTAACATCTTTACTAGTAGGTTTTTCTCCATGTTTCTTCTCTCGGCGATGGCCACTACTGCCTCTTTTCTTTTCTCCATTTTCACCAGATTTTACAATCTCGTGCTTTGTGCCTGGCTTTGTCCTCTTGATCTTCATCTTGAGGCCCTTGTCGACAGTTGCTTGGTGCTCGACGGGGGAGTGCATCTTCCCAGGTTTGGGGGCGGCCATCCCTTCCCCCACTCCCGTCTTTTCTATGTCTGCATCAAGATCGATGATAAGATCCCCAATACCTGTAGTAAAAATAAATTTAATCACTTACTGAAATCTATAATAACTAAATTTTATACAATGTTTCTCAGTAAAATTAAATTTAACCTAAGGATATAACTTAAATATTTTAATTAAAACATAACACACAGTTGATCACATTTAGCTGCAAAGTAATAGGATGTTCACTTATAAAAATAAATTTCTTATTAAATATGAAATTTTGAAACAACTAAAAGCCTGTGATTGTTTCAACAGAGAGCCTGTGAAACACGAGCACATCATATGCTGCTGGTATATTAATTAATTAAATTTATTTTTTAATTATTATATTAATATATTTATTTTTCCACAGACAACAGAATATTTTTTAAAAATTAATCACACAAAAATTAATTACATAATAACTTACTTTATATTGTGAACATTTAATTAATTTTGATATTGGGACATTCCTTTAATTAACAAGGGAATATTTATTATACTTGGAATATTTATTAGATTAATAATTATCATGTAACATGATTAAATAAATGATAGAAAATAATTGTTGTTGAATGTACTACGAGATTATATAACTCTGATTAACCTACAAAAGTTAAAATATATTTTAGAGTTAAATAAATTAATGAGCTTATTTATTCTAGGAATACTGTAACAGTTAAATGTAGATTTTATTTCAATAAAATTGAATAATAAGAATTTCATAAAATAACATGTCATATATATATATATATATATATATATATATATATATATATATATATATATATATATATATATATATATACATATTATATATTTTATATATATATATATATATATATATATATATATATATATATATATTATATATTTTATATATACATATATATATATATATATATATATATATATATATATATATATATATATATATATAAATATATAATATATATGTATATATATATAAAATATATAATATATATGTATAATATATATGTAGTATGTTATTTTATGAAATTCTGATTATTTAATTTTATTGAAATAAAATCTACATTTAACTGTTACAGTATTCCTAGAATAAATAAGCTCATTAATTTATTTAACTCTAAAATATATTTTAACTTTTGTAGGTTAATCAGAGTTATATAATCTCGTAGTACATCCAACAACAATTATTTTCTATCATTTATTTAATCATGTGACATGATGATTATTAATCTAATTAATATTCCAAGTATAATATATATATCATACACACACACACACATATATATATATATATATATATATATATATATATATATATATATATATATATATATATATATGTTACTTTGTTGTAATTGAAAACAAAACTAAAATTCTTGTTCACCTATAATATTGATTTCGTGAATTGATAATTAACCACACTGCTTTAGCAAACACCTTGAATTGCTGAAAATACTTCCAGTATAAGTCCTTAACACTGATTGGCCAGCTGTCCTTCTGCGTCACATGTTTTATAAGTGTAGTCCTTGGTTCGTCGGTTAGTCTGCAGTCATATATTAAGTGTAAGTAAGTTTGTTCGATGGTAAAGTCACAAGGGCATGTCTTATTGTCTGTAAGTTTAAATTTATACAAGTAGGATTTTGTGGGTCCATGTCCTGTCAACATTTGTGTGAGGTAGAAGTCAGTTGTTATTTTGTTATTCCTAAAATATTCATGTAAGTCAATATGATCAATATTTTTATGTTTAAGTTTTGTTTTTTAATGATGTATTTTCAATTTAGCGTTTAGTTTTGTATATAAATAATAAAATAAAAAAATGTAAACAATAGAAAAAAAAACAACATGAAAGTACAATTGTATGTAATGTACTATAAATGTACGGAACATGCACAACAATAAACGTCCTTCGCGTAGGGGTACTGCGTGAAGGGAAAAAAAAAATATATATATAATATAATATATTATATATATATATTCTGATTCTGGAGTTCCTGTCAGTTCGTAAATTTCTTTTAGCGGCGTTTCGAGACTAGGTTGGTCTCATACTCATGCCCTAACAGTGAAAAAATGGTTTGCTTCTCGGTCAGTCAGCGAGTCCCGGTCCTGGTCATATCTTTTCTTTTCAAATAAAATATTAAAAAAATTATATCATATAACAATAAAATAAATTATAATAATATTTAATGACTTAAGTCAACAAGATCCAAAAATAAAAGTAATGTTCAATTAAAATTCTCCCCGTGTATACATCGCAAATTGCGAGAACACGGAGATATAGGATCAGTGAAAGGAGGAAATATGACTGACCGAGAAGCGAACCAAGATGGCTGAGATGGTTAAAGCACCACCACGGACAGGCGGGAGACCCAGGTTCGAGTCCTGGTCCTGATCATATCTTTTCTTTTCAAATAAAATAAAATAAATATAAATTGACCAAACTAAGATGTTAATTAGGTAAATTGTACTTAAAAGTTTTAAAGAATTGATTAGTTAATCATTCATCAGTTACTTTCCAATATTTCATAAAATGTAAATATTGTGACAGTTTTGATCAATGAGTAAGTAATCTATGTTTAGAAACAGAAGTTTTATTTGATGAGACCAACCTAGTATCGAAATATCACCAAAAGAAATTTAAAAGATCTGACTAGAACTCAAGGGGATCAAAATATATATTTTCCATTACAGTCAAGATAAGTAGAAACCTCTCACTCTCTGGGAGTAGAAAATACTTCAATATTCAAAATTTCTTTTCTGATTCTTGTTTAAGATCTGATACATAGAGGAAGGGGAAATAACCACACTATATCGGCTATCTGTCAATATAGCCTAATTATATTATATAAACTAATTTTATCTCAAATTAATTGTTTTTCGATTGATCATAACCTTTGTTCTATGAAATCTTACCATAAATTAATCCTTAAAGGTCACCTCTTACATGACATACTTCTTTGTCGCTATGGCCGTACATCACATGGGAAGTGACAAGTCTGTCGATAGTTTTTCAGCAGTTATATACGATACCAACTGATAATCATGTAAAAACGCCTTAGTACGATAAGGGTTAACATAATTTTTTTTTTATGGCGCTACAACCCGGTTGCAGGTCTTGGCTTCCTCCAAAGGTCTTGTGCCGATACATTAACATAATCAAGGTTTTCATAAGCTTGGGAATCTTAAGGTACTCACTTAAAGGAAGAGATAAACAAGTTAGCAACAAAAAAAATTTTGCTACCAAATATTAATAAAAATAAACCTTCAATGTCTTAGAAATAGCTCTATAGTCAGGTTCAATGAATATCACTGACAACAATTTTTAAATTCATAATATGATTTAATTTGCTCTATTTAAAGTATTTAATATGATAAATTTAAGCATCTTGAAATTAAAACAACAATAATTAAGATATAAATATTTAAATCTGGAAATAACTACCAGCGGGTAGTTTCTCTACTTGTCATTCTCATGTCATGTATCACGTATCCTATTTACTTGTTGTATTATTGTAATACAGTTGTAAATATCAATAAATAATTTTTTTTTTAAATATGGGAATAAACAACACAATGCTACACTCTGGTTTTATAGTAATATTGGCCTTTAGAGTTGGAAGTATTTAATTCTGTTTTCGCCAGTGAGGTGGTTATAATGCTTAAAAAAATAAAGGATGTGCTAAGAGACCACAGATAATTTCTTAAAACCTTTTATTGTTTTTGTATATTTCCAAAAACTCTTACTTCAACATTATTAGTTATTACTAGGATGAATGGACTTATTCCTAATCTTAGCCTTATACGAACGAGTTTATGAGATATTGATCACTGTCATGTAGTTAAGCACAATCATGTTTTAGGTAATTAGACTGGTTAAGAACTTATCTTTGTAATTATAATAACATGGTCAATCATAGTTACAAAATCCTAGACATTAACAAAATATTCTTAGAACTTACTATAAAGATATGCTTATTATTAACATATTTTTAAACAAAGTTGTATTTTTTTAACCACTACTTGTTTTTAACACTGTTCATAATAAAAAGAGTTCTCACGTAGTATATAAAAATGTCTGCAGATCTAGAGAATAAGTAGTCAAGTCGGATTTTGTCCAAAATAAGTTAATTGTACTGAGGCAAGCAGAGTCTTGTCATTCTCGTATCCTTTGGCTTGTAATGGTGCACAAGCAATAACTCCATTTCAAGCCAAGGCCTGACTTAGCCACTTATGAACTACGAGAATGACATGATTCTTCAATTAACTCATTTTGGACTAAATTCAACTTAACCACTTATTCACCATGACTGCAAATATATATTTATTTAATTTTTTGTTAAGGAATAAAGATGCAAAATCTATAGCATACATAAATTAAAAGAAATCTGGAGGGGAAACAAATGAGAATAATGCATCAGAAGCATTATGAGACCAAAATGATGTTCCACACAACATAAAGCATGGACAAACGATCAAATTAATTAAATATCAGTTTGAAGAATGATCGATCCATGATTTTACTAGCTGATACTTTATCAGAAGGGCTACAAAGAATTATCACCTAATAAAATCACAACAGAATGACATGCTAAGTCTAGAATACAAACAACAATGTATACAACAAAGATAATTTTTTGAATATCATATGTTTCTAGAATCTATGAAACACCAAAAGATAGTTAAGTATCAAAGTCAAATAATATATAATTGAAAAATAAATCCAGCCAATTAAATGAGAAAAAATCACTAACAACTTTAGGCTAATCAAGGATAACATCTATTTTCAGTCACCTACCTATAGTTTATAAGTTAATTCCCAGTCACAGTGTAACGGACGTAAATGAGCATGTTGATGGTTGAGTTAAGGAAGGAGGTAACTAACTACCACCACAAGAACCAATAATAATGCAGGATACTAGGGCTGGAAAGAAACCAAAATATATAAACGACATAAAATAAATAAATTATGCAAAGAAAACATATTACCATACTATTAGTACTACTCAAATCAACCAGCAACCACCAAAACACATAATGATAAAATTAACACGCAATTAAAAACAAAAATATTGGAATAGAAATAAAAAACAGCTTATAAATAAAAATTAACTAATGCATTAAGCCTCTTTATTGAATAGCAAAATAACTGCTAATAGTGCTAGCAATAAAATCAATCAAGTAGAAACAATCCACTGTAATGAACAATTATAAAATCAAAAAATAGTACAATAAAAATCAACAGCAAAAATATAAGGCGAGTACATGGAATCAGCATGAAATTTTAAATTAAAACAATTTTAGCTATAAACAAACGATTTGAACTGAAGTTCCTTAAATCTACATCAACTCACAAACATTTTTTTTAAACCAAGGAATAATGTATCGTTAATTGTAATTCTTAAGATTTAATAATCTATCTTTTGAACACTGATAAAAATATTTATTAAAGAACTATTTAGAAAGAGACCATCATCATTTTATTGCAAATTTCTGTGTGTTTCTTTTAAAGTTAAAAGAAAGAAAACTATACCATAATGTTATAGCAAACCATAATATAGTCTAAAATTGAAGAGAAATCAGAATAAAAATACAAAAATAATTTGAAAATTAATCAGAAAAAAAAACCTGTGCCACAGCAACCAGTAAAGGATCTGTAGACTGGTTGAGTACATGTTGGAGACTGTAGAGTTTCTTAAAAAACGGCTGTGTAGGGATATGATTTGATCACACTCTACCACCAAATTCTCCCCCCCCTTATTTTGGGTATTTTAGAGGCTGAGTGAGCCCCAGGAGGGTTTAGATGCTATAGAGTCATTTCTAGCCGATAACAGATTCAAGTCTCTGCCAGCAGCGGGATTTGAACCCAGGCCCTTCAGCATTGCAACTCTGTGCTCTACCACGGAGCCACACCACTGTCTATCTCTAATAATCTCTAATATTAATTAGAGGTGACAGAAAACAATAAAATGAATGGTGATAGAAAAAGGTTATCACACTAAAAAAATATGGTTACATATCTTTTATACATACGTTACTTGTGCAAACTAATCTAATGTTATTGCATGTTTTTTTTTTAATAACAGACAATATAGTTAAGAAAACAGAATAAACTTTTTTTTTTTAAATAATTTTTGATTTTGGTATAAGGTTTTTAGGATAAACAATTTTTTTTTTTTTTTAAACCGAATATAGGAAAAGTGTTTTTATCTTCATTTCTTAAATTGTTTTTATCTTCGTTTATTACATAATCAGAAAAGGTTAATTTTAAAACAATAAAAACTACAGGATCTTGAGTTATGTAATGATCAACTGCTTTGTTACAATATAATACATAGTATACGATAAAAATACCAAGGAGCACAACAGAAAAACTGGTAAGCTTGACAGAGGTATATGAAAAAGATCTCAAATGTGACCAACATATGCTTTTAAAAGATTTTATTATTTTTCAAATTATCCATTATCAAATCAATAAATAAAACAACACCAATGGAACTTGAAAAATATATGTATATAAGATCCGTAAGTGGATATTACAAAACAAGCCAAGAATAGAAATAAATATGAATGAATAAATGAAGATATAACAAAATAGATACTAGCAGTCGAAAAACAATTGATTGAGCATATTATAAAAATGAAAAAACATTTCTAAAAACAAATATATTTAAATGAATCAGCTCCAAAAAATACCTTACCAAATGATCAATTATTTATAAACAGAGTCAATTTTATTCCTTCCTCATTGAAATCTCCAAGTAAAGTAACAAAAACGTTTCAAAAGCCTATCTAATAAATTCAATTTTCAAATAAGATCATCTAAATTGTTAAAACCCATAAAGCGCTCGATAAAAAATTACAAGATTCTTTAGAGGAATCAGTTTCTTTGGGGGTACAAAAAGAATGGAAGTATCGAAAGCTTACAAAACAAATCTTTTCTTATTTCAACAAAAAAAAGAGAAAAAGAATCGATGGATCTATGATACAAAAAAAAAAATTAAATATTTGAAAAATATATTTAAAACAGGGGAAACATTCAGAAACTTGTGGTAGCTTATATTTGCGCGTAGGTGAGAAATGTATTAGCAAATATTGAATTCAGACATAAATCCCAATTTAAACACAATAGTAGCTTTGAGGTATTTGAAAGAAAATTCATCAATATTATAAGAGTAAACCTGGGATGACAATTTAAAAATATGAAAATAGAAAATTGGGAAATTGCCTAAGAAAAATCACTAGTATCCATAAGAAAGCATGAATTTCATATTTATGAGTATGCATATAGTACAACATGAGGTATCTAAACCATATGGATGAACAAAATAATGCAATATAAAGAATAAGGAATAAATGCGGACTGAAGATTTAAAGAATTTAAAAGAAAATTAACTTACAAAATTTAACTTGCCCTCCCTAAATAAATTGGAATGTATTCATCATTTTTAATGAAAACTATATAAATACATTTTTTAAATACACGGGAATACATCAAAATTACCTATTCGGAACCAAAAGTAATTTTATTCGGATTTATATCATAAAGTTTTACTTATTTCAATACATCAAAATAAAAGAA
The DNA here is from genome assembly GCA_037127475.1 of Arma custos. NCBI lineage: Eukaryota > Metazoa > Arthropoda > Insecta > Hemiptera > Pentatomidae > Arma > Arma custos. The sequence goes on along the minus strand of CM073761.1, from coordinate 18,212,781 downwards.
GATGTGTTTATTAGTATGTCTTAATTAATCCAAAATATTATTTTAACGGTTTTGACAAATGAAGGGATTATAAATTGTACCTATGTCCCACTCGTTGTCATCGTACTCAAAGTTTGCCGTGGTCGGGTGGTTTGCAGCTGTCGAGCTGTCTCTCATTGGAGCGGCCATCGCAGCAGCCTTACAGCCCCCGCCAACCCCACCGCCTTACCTCTCCACATTTTAATAAAAAAACCTGCAACACATTCAGAAAACATGAAACATTCAAATTCAGACATTAAAAAATAAATAAAATATAACCAAAATAAGGAAAAATTCGGATATTATTTAATTTTGCCAATGCAATCAGATTTCTTTTTTTTATTTCAGTAAAAAAATCAAATTCAGGGACTATATACAATGCCTATAACTTCACTATAAGAAGATAATAGAAAAAGCTTAATTTTTATATTATAAATAATCTAAAGAAGCATTTAATACAATACAAGTAACAACTATTAAAAAGTGTAAAATATGTGTAGTACATTCGAAATCAATATTTCCTAACAAAATTTTGTTAAATTACTTAATCCGAGTTATTGGTACAGAAGAGGTTTTTGTAGAAGACTAAGAAATAAATTAAACTCTCTGATTGAAAGCTTTTAACCAGAACTAGTCATGAAGAACTATTTCTCTTCTCTTCACCTAATGAGGTTTCACTAACACTAACAACAAACATTATCCCCTATTCATAAATTTACTATTGAAAAAATGCATGATATTTTAACTTAAAGAATAACTACCATAGCTAATTAATTCTGAATGTTGATTATGCAATTAATAGAAATCTTATTTAATCCAAGAACCCCTTTTAGTTTCAATATTAACATCTCATGAACAAACTTAGCATGTTGTCTGAAAGTAATCTCAAAATCTAGAAATGAGGTCAACAAACCAATGTTTGACCTCATCATTATTGATTCTTTAAAAATAGTTGGCAAGCTAAAAACATAGAATATGCTTAAGAAGTTATTTTTAAGACATACATTTTGTATACTGTTCAGGTTATATAAAAAATGAATAGACTAATAATATATTTCTTTTCCTGATGGCCTTTCACAATACAATTTCACACAAGTGGGACCTGTGCTGGTCACCTCTCCCAAATTAGAGAGGCTCACCCAACCATACATTTCTGTGATGCAGTGGATTATTGCTACTGCACCATGGATGATTTCATGGTGCAGTGGCAGGCTGCCTATAGCTCTTTAACCAGTCCCATTGGGGCCGATTCATCAGTACAGAGATAAATCAGTTTAGACGTTCAGAGTCAACAGGCATACACGGATCTATATTCCTTTTCCCTGAAGACCTTCAATGGACCGACCTCCCCCGAATATCAATGACAGTTTTATATATATCGGTTTCTACTTTTCTTGACTGTTATAGATAATTTATACTTGTGTTACTTGAGCTTCAGTCAGTTCTTTAAACATTACATGCAAGTATTGGAATGGTATTTGACTGATTAATGTATTAATACTCATGCTTCATCAATTTTAAGTACCATTTATGTACTAACATCTTACACATGTCAATTTATATTTATACCAGTGTGTTATTTAACCCCTTATTGCACATTTTTTTTTAAATTAAAAAAACGACAAAAAATAAAAAAAAAATTAAATTTAAATTCTCGAATATATTCGAGTGCGAAAATTACAGCAGCATAAAATACGGCACAGCTCAAATTATCTCGAGTATGCACAGTTTGGACCGTTTCGCGGGTTCGAATTAACTCTAGTGTGTACCTTAGGGGATTAAAGTATTCACTAAAAGCTTATTTTTTCATTGCTAGGGCATGATTATGAGATCAACATAATCTCGAAACATCACCAAAAAGAAGTTTAAAGAACTCACTGAAGCTAGAGAACTACAAGTATAAATTATATACACACACATTATATCAGACAAATTAGGAAAATAAATATGTCCAAAAAATAGTTTCTTAGAAATCTCCAATTCTTTCCAGGAGAGGACCATTGGAATTGGAACTAATCACAACACAGTTAAGTAAGACCAAACAACTGGAATACCACAAGGCTCATGCCTTCCTCTTACACTTTAGAATATTTTTCTTAATTAAATTTTGGAGTTATTACTGCCTGAAGGCACAGATATTGTCCTAGGCCATTCATATTCTGCTACTATTAAATGAAAGACTACTACCAAAATTACAACTTCTGACCAACAAATCATTTATAATTTTTACAAAAATGAGCAAAAACTAACAAATTAAAATTTAATAAAGATAAGACAAAATATGTGGCATTCACAAGAAAGATGAAGTTACCCAATCTAATTACTATTTTATACTCCAAACATTTTTTTTTTTTTTTTTTTTTTTTTTTATTGATATTTACAACTGTAATAACATTACATCAAGTAAATTGGCTGTATGAACAAAGGACATGAACAAAAAAATCACTTGTGGAGAAACTATCCATTGATAGCACTCCAATACTCCAAACATAGAAACAATGAATTATCTGGGCTTAGCATTTGACAAGCTACAAAATAGGAATAAATAAACATACAGAATTAGTTGTAAATAGATCAATAAAGACTGTAAATGTCATTATTGCAGCGAAGGAACTGATGGCTGAGTTTTTAAAACTTATCTGTGAAGTCCCTATAATCCCAAGATTACTACTATAAGAAATGACTGTTAGGGAATCTGAAAATAAGAAACAGGCTAACCATAACAAATTACAATGGGCACAGAGGTTCTTTCTTTATCCAACGCCCGTACATGGTTCCTCAACCATTCGACGTTGAGTGTTCGCTGTCCATTCTTGCAAGAATTTATGAATTTTGTTTCATATGGCAAAAAGAAGCTAAGCTATCCATGCTAAGATGGATGGCACAGACTGTGCTTCACCAGGTAGATAGAGACTTCAAGCCACAAGGTTTGATAAACCATATGGAGATGATACACAACAACAAAAGAGTTGTGGTTATCAGTTCTGCAGGTTAATTTGAGTTGAGCTACAAACAAGTTTTAATTGTTTATACATTTCTTTTTTAATATTGTTCAAAAATTGTTGAAAAATTTATTTCTTGATGAAATGATTTATCGAAATATACACATTTCCCATAATTACATTATTTTTTTCTATATGAAAGCTCACGATAATTTGTATTTTTGGATAATATTAATAAGGAAACGAATGAACAGTTAAAACCTGTATCTCAACTCAAAGCGACAACCTGCAGAACTGATTCGAGTTGTGTTAATAATATATCAGAAGAACTTTCGTTTTATAATTACCAATCAGTCAAAGACTATTGTTTTTTTTTCTGTATATGTACAAAAATTAATGGAAGTTAAGAAAATCAAGACAACTATGAAATTGGGAATAAATCCTGTATAATGGTGGAGATTGAGATTGAAGTCACTGAAGCTAGATACTTGAAAATATTAATTATCAATATTATAAATATTAGAATATTTATCTGCTGAATGGTACTTCAACATACAGTCACCAGTAGTTTTTCTGTCATATATATCATTCTCTGTACTCATTAATTTATGAACACTATTGATACAAATTTTGGTTTGTAAATGATTATTTATATAGTATAGTTTGCCTGGGCAAAGCTGAACAAACTGGAATTGAACGCAATGAAAACCCAGGCCATTGTTCTAGGTTCCAACTCCCTCCTTGCAACTATCCCCACCCTTCCAACATTAATCCTAAACGACCACCCCATCAGTTTCAACTCCTCCGTTAAAAACCTAGGCATTACCATTGACCAAAACCTTTCCTGGAAACCATATGTCACCCAAATATCCCGACGAATAATTAGTTCCCTAAAATTATTCCCTCGTTCTCGGCATCTCCTTACACAACCTACTCGGAAGCTGCTCGTATCATCCCTCATCTTCCCTCACTTCGACTACTGTAGTGTGGTATACGGGGGACTCTCGAAAATGCTTGAGAGCCGCTTAAAAAGAATAATGAACTGCCCTTTAAGATTTGTCTTTGGTACTCCGAGGCGATCCCGGGTGTCACATCACTATGTTGAGTTAAAGTGGCTCTTCCCTCCCATCCGTAGACAATATTTCCTTAGCGTTTTTCTAAACCAATCCATCAAGTCGCAACACCCTTCATATATCTATAGTCTCCTCCCATTCAAATCCTCTGTCCAGCACCACAAAACAAGATCTTGCCTTTCCGATTTCTACATTCCTTCCCACAGAACTAAGGCATTCGAGCACTCCTTCCTCGCCCGCTCCACCACTGTGTGGAATTCAATCCCTCCTTTCATTCGCCATTCCTCTTCACTAGCTTCATTTAAATCCCTGCTTTTCCATCATCTCTTGGCATCTCAAAAAGTCGCTCTCCAAGCAGGTCAAATGTCTGCTTGAATATATCAGTATTGTAAACTCGATCCCGCTACCCTTTGTTTTGTTTATTTTTCCAACAACAAAGATGATACCGACTTTTTAAATATATTATCGCATACTATGCTAATCAATTATTTTAGTTAGCAATTTCGTCATCAACTACTGTATTAATATTATTAATCATTATTTTGTTAATATAAATATATTTATTTTCGACAATTAGTTAAAAAGCAGTCAAGTTCTTTGTATTTTATTTATTTATTTTCTTATCTATTTCTATTTTTACAATGTTTTGTCACACTTTATTATTTCATGATTTGTGTTATTATGTAGCCTTCTGGCCAGATGAATTTTATGTTTTTTTTTATTTGTTCATTATTGTTATTCTAAAGGGACTTGGTCCCAGAATAAAGTTTATTTTCTATTCTATAGTTAACTAGTTTATTACTGACTATTTTGATGAATTTTTGCAGATATTATTAATTACCTTATGTAACATATGTTTAGATATCTAATTGTGTTCGTTGATATTTTAAAGGTACATTTCAGTCCATTGATTTTTCTACAGTAAATTTTAGTTTATTGATTGTTTTTTTCCATGTAAATGATATTAACATGACGAATATTTAATTATTCTACTAATGCTTCTTTCTTTTAATTATATAAGTATTGTAAATTATTTTGTAAAGTTAAATAAATGGGCAAAATTTATATATGAGAATTTATACTGTTTATTTTCTTATACATAAATAGTGGAATGGAGTGGCTCAGTGGTGGAGCACTTGGTTCAAATCCCACTCACTGGAACTTTTATTTAATCTGTTAGTGACCAAAGATGGACTTTTAGGGATCTAGGAACCTCCTCGGGCTCACCCAGTCTCTATAAAGTGGTACCAAAAATAAGGAAGGAAAACCTGACGTGATCTATGACACATCACCTCCTTGCATAACCACTGTCCAAGAAACAGTACAGTCTCTATCATGAACTGGACCCAAGACCCTCCATGGGTTATAGTGATACAGGTTTTTAAAAAAATAAAAATAGTACATTATATTACATAAGAATATGTCAGTATTTTGTCCTCACTATAAAAACATACTCTAGCAAGCAGATAATTGATGTACCTAACTTTACTTAGTTTTATAACTCAGCAAGTTTTATTAGGATATAAAACTCTTATCATTATAATTTTTAAAATATTTTGCTGTTTTATCTGTTCTCATTGTTTTAGTATAAATAATTAAAAATTAATATGCTATACATTTCTTTTGCTATTGTTTTTGTAAATTCTATCAGTGTTTTTTAGTGGCATTGATTATTTGTATTTTAGACCAATTTGATAAAAAGTCAATTATCTAATACTGAATTTTTCTTTTCTAGTTCATTTAATAGGTAATTTGTTGTACTATGTCAATGAATAATGAGAGAGGTGCTGTTACCCCAACTCTACAGGGCCTCTTTTATTTTGGGCTTATCACTCACAGAAGAGCATAAAGAATTCAAAGACAAGATATGAACAACCTTGGATTTGGACGGCCTTCAAGGAAATGGCAGATCTGGAACAGGAAAAATCAGTGAAACATGAAAACTGGATGTCCCTGGACTGAGTGAGGTGAAGAAAGGCTCTGGGAAACAGAGCCAGGCAAGGTGTCATTTTGATAATGATATATATATATATATATATATATATATATATATATATATATATATATATATATATATATATAAAATACTTGGCTGTTATTATTCATGGGTTGATCACAATCCAGTCCTTTACTACTGCCCATATACATATACATAAATGCACACACACACACAAATATATATATATATATATATATATATATATATATATATATGTGTGTGTGTGTGTGTGTGCATTTATGTATATGTATATGGGCAGTAGTAAAGGACTGGATTCTGATCAACCCATGAATAATAACAGCCAAGTCTTACTATAGGTAATGTTAACTGATTCAAGTATATTTACCCACTCGTGAATGCCCATGTCCACGAAACGGAATTGTTTTACACTAATCTTGAGCTAGTCATTAAGAAATCCAGAAACCAAGGCGGAAGTGTCACAATAATAGGAGATTTAAATGACTCGCGCTGTAAGTGATTTCAGGAGAGCTTAAGACTGATGGGGACTTACACAGGGAAAGAAGTTGTAAACAGAAACAGCAAAAGACTGCAAGAATTCTGCATTGATAATGGTTTGCTAGTTGGAACTACGTTTTATTACCACAATCTATATAGCTGAGAAATCATAAAATATATTACAGAAGTAACAGTCATCTGAGGGGCTGAGATAAGAAGTGACCATATACTATTGGTGATGTGTACACAAATCCGTAAATAAAAGAGGCTCAAACTGAAGATTACGAAAGATTGACTTTGGACAACTACAAGATCCATTAATTAGATTGCAATACAGGGATGAATTACAACAAAGACTTCGAGTGGTAGACTTTCTTAACTGCATAGATGACCTTTGGGAGTGGAGTGGGTCAGTGGTAGAGCACTGAGTAGCCATGCCGGAAATCCTGGTTCAAATCCCGCTGCAGGCAGTTACTTTTATTTAGTCTGTTTGCGGCGGGAGATGGATCAAATGGGATCTAGGACCTTTCTGGGGCTCACCCAGCCTCTATAAAATATTATAAAAATAGAGTACCCAAAATAAGGGGGGGGGAAACCTGGCGGTTGAGCATGACCTAGGACAAGTCACCTCCTTGCAGAACCATTGTCCATGAAACAGTACAGTCTCTACCATGTACTGAACCCCAGACTCGTTCACAAGTCGTAATGGTTACAGGTTTTATAGATGACCTTTGGCTAAATATAAGGGACAAAATTCTAGTGACAGGAGAAGTAGCTCACGTAACCAAGTAGATTTTCCCAAAAGGTAAATGCACGGCATAGTGGAACGATGAGATGAAAAATGTATGGAAAGATTATTGCCAAAATGGCATTAAATGAACAGAACTGGCAAGTGTATGTTACAAAAAATAAAACCTGCTAACTAGCAATCAGAGGAGCAAAATAGAATTCTTGGAAAGATTTTGGTAAAGTTTATGAAACAGAAACGAAGGTCCCATTGAAAAGACCATGGGGAACTTAGATATGGTTAAAGACATAATAAACGAGGATGAAGTTGAAAGAGCTATTTTCAAAATAAAAAGAGGAATGTTGCCTGAGAGAGATTATATTACTCCTGAGTAAGTATGGAACTAATAAAGACACTGCAAAGCCAAAGTTCCAACTATAGGTCCATCTGGCTATTCTCAGTGATATACTATCTCTATACATCTATTATAGAGATTTGTCACAGACCCCTAAAAGAAAATAAGATTGGGAAAGAACAAGGAGCTTTTAGATCTGTAGGATATCGATATGGACCCGGAAAACACAGAAAATGCATTTAGGGCAATAGAATTAGAAACCTGTTATTATATAAGTTCTTTTCTTTGCAGATGGCATAGTCCTCATCACAAAAAAAAGTAAAGTATTACAGGTAGGCAAGGCCTATGAAGAAATCTTGCAATGATGAAGAGATGGACTGCACCTAACTAGGATCAACAATGCTAAACTCAGGGAGATAAGAAAGGATTGGAAAAGTAAAAAGTGACACAGTGGTAGAATATTAAAAGAAGAGAGGTAGGTTGGGATTAAAAAATGTAAATATTTAAGACAGTCCAACTCCCTCCACTATTGTATGGTGCAAAGAGCTGGGTATTAACCATCTTACTTGTTTTCTTACTTACAAAGGAAGGTTAGATAAGAGGACAATAGGAGGCCACTTAAGAAACAAGAGGATAGCTAATGATATGTTTTTCCCATAGAAACAATAAGATATAATAAACAGATATAATGGTTTATGAATGTAGGGGGTTTAGAAGAACACAGAGATTCAAACAAGACGATGAAATAACATCTACCTGGCAAGAGGCCAAGAGGACATCCAATAATTACACTTCTTGAACAAATGAAGAGACTGGGAGAAGCTAGGGGTAGAATGCTCACTAACATCAGGAAAATGCTGTTAACAGGGAAGACTGGCAAGCTTGGCTTAATGCACCTCTACGTTGAAAGACACCATAGGTAGAGAAGTTTTTACATGGTGAATTTTGAGATTATAGTTATTAAATTATTTCAGTACTGTATTTTTCCTTTTATGTTAATACAATTCCAATGTCTTAATGAGCATAGATTGACTTTATATTTTATGAAATTAAACAAATTAAAACAAAACAATGAACTTTAATTTGTTTAAAGTTGTTTAATCTTAAACTGTGCAAAACATGAAGGATGTATAGTTAGTGGCAGTCATTCTCATACAGAACACCTCTAATTATTATAAATTATAATTTAATAACAGTTTATAAATATTGTTTATTAATTCATAACGTATTTATTCCAAATAAATTAAGTTTTTACAAGATTCCTAGTTTTTTTTTTTCAAAAAGAAGGGTATCAAAAAAGAAAATCATGGTGAATGGATATGACTGTCACATAAAGTGAATGCGACAACACTTTCATTTCAATGTATGAGAGCCCTAGAACATCAGAAACTATAAACAGAACAAAAAGTATAGAGTTGTTAGACATACATCACAGCATGAATATGCATTTTCTTTTTTTTTTTTAAATATTATTCTTACTAAGAAGAAAATTCTTGTTCTAAATTTATGCAAGCTCCATCTTCACCATAAGTTAAAGTGGCTCTTCCCTTCCATCTCTAGACAATACTTCCTTGGTTCATTCATATGCTAACTCTGAGTGACCCTCTTACAATTGAAATCCCCAGTCCGATTCCAGGAACAATACCTCATGTTTCAGACCTTTACAACCTTTCCTACTAAATCAAAACATTATGCATTCCTTTCTCGCCATTCCACTATCATCTGGAACTCATTCCCAACAAATATCTGCCATGCTTATTCCCTATCCTCACCCAACTCCATGCTTTTCCAACATTTCAATCCTTTAATAAATGCTCTCTAATCAGTTATAATTATTGGGCCTACCCCTCCATCATCATTAAAAAAATTATTTAAAAATTTATTATATAAAAAAATTGTCCTCTCTATCATTAAAAAAATTAAATTGCTAAAGAAACCAAACAAATACTAATAATACTAAAATAAAACAAATACAATCTTTGGAAATGAAACTGATTTAAAACATATAATTATACATCCGAAAACTTCATATTTATTCACAATATAGCTATATTAATCTCAGAAATCACAGATTTAAAATTTTCAGTAAAATTCATTTAAAATTTTATTTTTCCTTTTAATCATATGTGATTGTAATAGAAACAATGATAACCAATTTAACGGAATAGAAACCAAAAATTAAATAATGTTGTTTTAAGATTTTTTTTTTAGTTTTAATTTAAGATTTGTAAAAACATCTTGTAAAATTCTTCTCCAAACTTCTGTTAATAAGCATAAAAATCTTCAAACTAATAAAATTATATGTATATTTTTTAAAAATTTATTTGAAAAAATTCAGTTGAGGAGAGTGGAAAACTGAGTTTTGTTAAAATCTCAGTGTTTTAGATGACAACTCAGTAACATTTATATCAATATATGTAGTATTTTAATTACATCGGAGCAGTGATATATATATATATATATATATATATATATATATATATATAAAATATTGTTATTTCTGAAAATTTTAAAAGGGTTTACAATCAATTTAGTCAGAAATCAAGTTTTGAACTAGAAGAAATGAAGTTGCAAGCATACAAAATCATTTTAAAGGGTCCCCAGCCACCAAAAGTAGTGTTAACCTGTGATCCGGTTATGGAATATAAGAGTATTCGTTTCAGACAAATATATGTGTGTGTGTATATATTAAATAAAAAAGTTTTTAGTGATTGTGATTTATATTATCTCTTCACAAAATATTGAATAGGCTAGAACATCAAAGATCTCAGGCCACCAAATCAAGCTCTTCAGTATAATGCTGGATGGGTTGCATTCAAAATTTTAATTACGATATATTTTGAGACATATAGAGACAGGGGTAGCTCAGTGGGAGGAGTGCTGAGTTGCCATTCAGAGGGCCACAGGTTTAAATCCAGCTTCGGCAAATAAATTATTCAATCTGTTACCAACCATGGTTGGACCCAGTGGGATTTGATATCACTCCATGGGCTCACTCAGCCTCCATAAATTGGATACCCTAAATTTGGGAAAAATCTGGTGGTTGAGTTTTTTTTTTTTTTTTTAATATTATAATATAAATTCCAAATAAAAATGCTTATTAGTTATTTTTAAGCTTTAAGTTGCATGGACAATGCTCGTTTGAAGAAAATTAATCAAACTGAAGGAGAGATGATGGAGAGTGAGGCTGGGATGACTCGCTAGCCAGTCGGCAATCTCTTCAATTATCTTCCACCACAGCTAGCCTTCACTTTTATTACACTTTAATTAAAAACACTCTTCCATTATATGTTCCTCCAAAGCAGAGAAAAAATTCAGTGTAAGAATTGACAGAATTTTTTTTTTGTGTAGAGCGGTACACCATATTAAAAACAAAATGGATATTTTTATCAAGACTTATAATTGACAATGTGAGCTGAAGTTTAAACGAAACGATTGATCGAATCCATTCACCAAATATATACATTTCTATAGAATAGAATAGAAACTATATATACCTTATATATATATATATATATATATATATATATATATATATATATATATATATATATTATTTCTATATATATATAGAAATAATATACATATACCTTTTGAGTACTAGCACTGGGTGGGTGTGGGTAGTTTCTCTACTTTATGGCCTTTATCCATGCCATTATGCATCATTTCTGCCAGTATATTTACTTGTTGTATTGTTATAATACAGTTTTAAATTTCAATAAATACATTTTTTTTTTAAATATGTAGATCTTTTCAAGAAGCTAAATAATAAAATTCATAAGGAGTTTACATAAGCACTTAAAAAGTACATAAAAACCAAAAAGTAAACCCCTTTTCATGAACAAATATATAACAAGATTAGGCAAAAAATAAAATAAATAAAGGTACTTGTATGTTATGGTATCAGCACTTTATAATTTGATAGAATTTATTGAATTTCATGATTATAAAACACATGTGAAGTAAACATATGTACATTGGTAATTATATGCTTTTTACACAGTGAGTTTTATTTGTGTGAAAAAGTACAATTTAAAAGGCGTATTTCAAGAGGTTCAATAGGTAAAAGGGTGTTTTGTGTTTTTATAGATGTAAGCAATTATAATTAGTTTAATAAAAATATATGCTAATTATTTATTAAGAGTTAAATCAATTATATTAAATTCTGAAGTGGTGATACCATAACATACCAGTACCTAAATAAAAATATATATTGAAATACAAGTGAATTTCAATAATTTTATAAGAAATAAATAGACGAGGGAAAACTTAGTGAGCTTAACAACGTCCAGTAATTTTTAAGTATATAAGCTATACTTTAAAAAATTACTTGATTATAAAATTCTAATTTTAGAGAATATTAGAACTCTACCATGTCGATTCCCATTCCGAAAGATCAAACAATTAACATAAAAAAAGAACAAACTGTAATTTAGTCTTCTTATTTAATTCATAATTGATTCATCTAAAGGATTACATTCATAATTATGAATTACAATAATGTAACTTGCTCCATGCTTAACTGCTAAAAAATGAATAGGGATATTTCAACTTTATTTTTTATCAGTTTACTTTAATTAAATTAGACAATATATTTAGTATTAGTTGGACCAAATAAAATATAAAATACAAACAAAAAGCAAAACAATTGTTAATTCTTATATGCAATAACGAATATACTTAATAATAGTAAACATGAAGATTACTATACTCTATTTCTTCCTTTTCTTCATTTTAATCCAGTTGTATTTCTATTAACCATGGAAAGACATCTTGGACCAGAAGTTGGCAATACTATTGTGAGATTGAGCAGCCAAGGTCACCGGCCAGTTGATATAACAGTGGTTATCAGCGTTTCTCAGAGCGTTGTCTCCAGGGCTTTATCTCGATTCCAAGAGATTAGTAGTACTGGATCGACCTAATAGAATAGGCCAGGTAGTGGATCCCAGGTAACCTCATCGCAGTCCATTAGCACAGGAAATCATTGAGGAATGCGTCTCTCAAAATAGGCAGGGAATTTTCGATTTATGGATGACAATGCCCGACCCCATAGAGAAAGAGTTTTTGGTCAAACTTAAGAAAGCCTGGGAATTTCTCATCTCCCCCTTCTTCCATTGTCTCCAGACCTCGATCCCATTGAGCACACGTGGGATGCGTTGCAGAGAAGGCTCTTCAATCACCATCCGTAGCCAGTTGACCTTCAACAACTGAGCCCTATTGCAAAATCTATGGAGTGGAATGTCCTCAAGAAATTAGTGACAATCTTATTGAGGGTTTAAAAAAAATAGGTGCACACAGGTTCTGGCTAAAAGAGCACATTATACGAGGTATTAATTGTTTCCTAAAACTATTGTGTTCAATAAAAAAAATTAGGCAACTGAAACTTCTTTTCTTTTTTTTTTCAATCCCTTAATTGTTATTTCAAAATCCCTTAATTAAACTTTACTGCAGTAAAACACATAATAATTTCTAATAAATATTAATGCAGTTTATAACAAAAATAATATAAATTGCATTAATATTTATAAAGCTAGGGAAAACAAATAGCACAAAATAGGCAATATCTCTATTCATTTTTGAGGAGTTGAGTAGCTAGTAACCGATGGGCAAGGCTAGAGAGGGAAATAGTATCTGCCATAGGTTTTATTGACATATCATTAAGCAAATAAGAAATAGTTATAAACGTTAGGCGTAGGCATTTAGGTATCAACTAATGATTTAATATGACTTCACATGTCACCCTCGCAGTAAATTAGAATAGCTTTTTTTTCTTACGCTAAATAATAAATATTAATAATTAAATCAGATTTTCTGAAAAGATATTAAAAAAAGGAAATGTTTACGCCTAAAGCAGTGATAGATCTTCCGATTTAGAACAATCGACTTCATAAGGATTTACGCACTTGAGATATCATACTTGAAAACGAATTATTTATTATTATTGTACTTAGAAATATATAATGGGAAAATCATTTCTCATTTATTTTATTTATGCAATGGGATCGAACAATGAAGTAACTCTGACGTAATGCTAACGACATGCTATATTATTCAATCATGATAAGAATAATCTGCTACAAACTTGATGAACATTAAATTGTTTTTTTTTACATACTTTCCTCCTTCCGTCTACTCCAATACTCTCTCATCTCCCTCGACTATTCCTCTCGCTCTTTCTTCCTTAATCCATTTTCTCCCTCGTCTCTCCTCCCTGCAAGAACCCCAACTTCTTTTACGAAAAGCTCCCCATCCAAGCAGTCCTTATCCTTGATTTTTAGCTTATCCACCTCCTCTTTTATTTGTTTCACATATCCACCTATACTCTAATAGCTTAAGACTTTGTCGAAAATGTTTTTGTTCAGCCTCTTATGGTTCATTCTGACCATGAGAACCTCAGTCTCTAAATTGCCTTCTAATACATAAAAAAATATACTTGAGATATGGATAAATTACAGAATCTTGTTCATTGAGTAAATAGTTTATGTAGAATAATATCCTTCATAAAAACACAAGTGACAATAATGCCACAGTTTGCTACCTTAGGGCATTCCACAGAATCTTTTAGTTTACATTTCATGGTTTTATTGTCTACGCTTGACCTTCTTAAGCTCAGTTTTATATTTATAAACTCGAAATGGTCCAATGATAAACCCGTAATGTTCAAGTTAGGCACGAGCCTATTAGCGTTGACCTTGTACAAGCGTTGTACAATAACAGCCTTCCCGCAATGGCTAGCTCGCTTAAGTGCCCAATCAAATTAGTAACCCGTTAATATATGAGGGAGGGGGATGAAATAAAGGAAAATGATTTTTTTATACATATTAATTGTAGGTTAATTGTGTAAACGTTAATGAGGATAAAACGGTCCGGGTAGGGATCAAAGTATATTATCAAATAGTCGGGAACTATTCCCAGCCCCTGCTCCCGTGGATAGTTCCTAATTATTTAATAATGGTAATGATTTTGCGACTAGCGAAAGAGCTCGGAATTTCTAGTACCAAGTAGAAAGAACTTGTAGGGGAAAACACGGAAACCCAATTGAGGTCAAAAAATTTTATTAAGAAAGTCTTTGGTAAAATCCTAATTGCATACAAGTTATTGAGGACTGTTTTCATCTTGAAGGCATGCAAAGGGAGGCCGACATTACAGCCCTGATTTGGTCGACTAAAAAACGAATGGTACTAGTAACACGTAACACGTTGAGCCAATTATTTATTTGCTGACGTTTCTTTTTCATTTACACGCTTTCTTGCCTTACCACAACATTTTCAGTCTTTCTGATATTCTTCCGTCAATCCGATAATCCATTTTGGTCTTATCTGGTGCTCCTCGGAACTTAATACTTACGTTATTCAACATTTTCTCTTTCTTCGATAATTCTCCAGGTATCATCTATTCCTTTATATTCTCTTGAGTGAACCATTCATCTCTTGCAATCATTTGTAATATATTCAATTCGAGGGAACATGTACTGCTTGCAAAGTCTAAAGCTACGTCCACACTATGAGACATTTGCTAGGCAATAGACGAGACAAACCTTAGTCCGTCTCAGCAACGGCCTAGGAGCAGCCGGATTAGTCTCGTCTAGCGTCCACACTACTATTTCAGTTTCTAGACCAATCTTAGTCAATACACCGAGGAGAGCATTGTTTCGTGCTTTATGCTTTAAAAAATACAAAATAAAATATTTAAACATTTTATTGCCTGTTATTACTTACTTATATTAACCTTCCTGCATTTCCCACAATCAACGAATATATATTTTTTCAAATTTCAGTAAAAAAACAAAAAACAAATGCGATCAATGAAGAAAATAGTGAAAATCAAAAACTAACTATTTTAGAACTTTTGTATTTTTGAAGAATTTACAAGTTCAGTTTACTTGCGTTTCTCAAAAGATATAAATTAAAAAATTACAATAAAAGTTTATTTAAAAATAAACACGTTATATAGAAGTTTTTTTTTTTTTTTTTTTATTTTATTTTTTTTATACAGCTTCTCAAGGAAATCATAAAGAATACAAAATTACATTTTAAAAATTATTAGAATTATAAAATTATACTTAAAAATTATTTCTAGGAGTATCGCTTTATTTTGAACAATCTTATAATCCGTATCATGCATAATTGCATTTAGCACAGCTTTCGCGTCCAAACCATTATTCAAATTAAAAATACTTGTTTTGGCCTATAATGACATAAAATAACTAGCAAACTGAAATAAGATAAATATATGCAAGAAATAGAAAAATAAAAACTGATGCAATGATTAAAGGTCGCGCTTATCTGTCATATAAAAATCTAATTTCAGTAATGGTTTAAATAAAATGCAAGTTCAATTTATATGCTAGTTTAAATTACCAATGACTTACCAATTTTATATTTAATAATTAAAAATTAAATATTTAAAAAAATAACGAATGAATGAGCGTATTTCTCAAATACAAACATTTTTTTTACCTAACCATTTTTGTGGGAATTTTCAGTAAAGACTGTGGTAGGATTGGGTCGAAAGAAGATGGAAATAAAAGTTTATTCTCAAGAAACTCAGAAAATACAAATTAAGTAAATACAAATTTACATTTTTAAAACAACAACCTACATCAAATTATACTAAACAATTATTTCCAGGAAAGTCGCGATATCTTAATCAATTTCATCGTCTTTATCACATATAATTGCATTTAGCAGAACTTTAACGTCTAAAGCATTATTCAAATTAAAAATATATTTCTCGACTATAATAATAGAAAATAAGATAGCACACTGAAATAAAATACAAATTTGCAAGAAATAGAAAATTAAAAGACTGATGCAATGATTAAAGGTCGCGCTTATCTGAAAAATAAAAAAAACTAATAGTAATAGAATGGCACGTAACAGTTTGGGTCAAGTGAAAATTCAATTAATTTGTTTGTTTAAATTACCAATGAATTAAAAATTTTACATTGCATAATTAAATAGGTATAAAATACTACTTGAATTTACGTATTCCTCATCAGATCCACAACACTTTCGCCTAACTATTTATTGTTGGAATTTTCGGCCAAGGCTGTGGTTTGGTTGGGTCGTGAGAAGAGGGAAATATTAAAATATTATTGACAAGGATCAAAGAAAGTTAAATGAACATTTCCACTGCATATCTGACAGATACGCGCGCCTATCGTAATGTTAAATAAATTAAGACCGGTAATTTAGTTATATTATTATTAACATAATTGGATTATTTTTATAATTTTAGGTATACACATGATAGTTACGATCTATGATTGCAATAATTATTATTAAAATTTCTATGACAATAATAATGTTGAATATTGCTCAGATTAGGCCGTGTCTCGGGCCGCTGGTCTGTCTCCCATACGGAGCGGGAGACCTTAGACCAGCGATTTTGGTCTCAGAGACGGACTCAGCAACGGGGATTAGTCTCAGCAGCGGCTCCGCAACAGCCTAGCTAGACCAGCTAATCCGCGTCACTGAGACCATGTCTCAGCAACGGTCTAGTAGTGTGGACGTAGCTTAATAGGAGTATGCCTAATATCTTAATGTTCTTATTTTTACATTTTAGTGTAAATAATCGTTTTCATATATAAATATTGGACAAAAATCACGATATTTCACATGTCATGATTTCGATTGTTTCTAAACAAGAAAATCATAATGCCTGACATCAATCATATCAACATGAAAATCATCTTGATAAGATACGCTGTTTATTGAGATATAAATTAGTGATAGAAATGGACAATATGCTTATATGCTTAAACAAATCGTTAAGTAATCACGCTTCCAATTATTCAGTATTCGAATTTGTCAGGACTTACCAGGTTCGTATTAAAAAGTAGTCCAAATCCTTTTTTAATTATTTTCAAGTTATGTCCGTAAGGTGACGAATCCATAAGGGATAATTCTTTAAGATGTTTGATTTTATAGGATTGGTCTAGCCCAGCATACTATGTGAGGACGATTTAAGTACATGAAATAAGGGAGGAGTGGCATTGCTTCCTCACAAGCTAGCCCTACTGACAATGGCTCAGGATGTTGGGCTGGCCTCGAGTCCAGGAGAAGAGGAAATTCCTTTGTGAAGGCTCTGGGTATAGTTCCGTATAGTATAGTATAGTTATGGCATATATATATATATATATATATATATATATATATGCTATAACTATTCTATATGTATATATATATAGTCATAGTAAAGTATAGTATAGTTCCGTCAAATAATCATCTTGGTCAACTGATACATGGCGATTACGGGTGAGGATCGAGACTGGAAACATCAATGTCGAAATCGGCCATTAGTACCGATACGATCCGATATTGATCGATTTGTAATATCATGCTGATATCTGAGTGTATTGCCACCCGATATCGAGGCTAGTCAACGGAAATAGTAGTCATTTCATCATAAGTCAGACAAATATATTCGATTTAAAATTCTAAAATTCGATGTAGAAAAAGCAATGGCCATCTACGCTCAAATCCGTTTTTACTAGGAATCAGCTTCGTTATACAAGTTATTTACTTTTACATAATATCAATAATATAATATAGGACATGATATTCCGTATTGATGAACACACTAAGAAATTCATCATTAAATTTATTATTTTTCTTTCGACATATTCTTGTATTATTATTTTTCATACATTTTCTTATGTAACCTCTAGAAGTCTATTATCATACAGTTTATATCTATAATTAAACTAGTTTTTCTATATCCTTTATATTCTTAATCTTCTCATTTTGTATCTTTCTTTTACCTCCTCATTTTTCTTTCCCTTTATATTATGTGTAAATTCCATACGTTATACATCGATATCTACATATCGATGACGACAATCGCCCGCCATGTGTTTTTGGTTATCTAAGAGAGAGGTTTCACTAGTTAAGATTGAACTCGTAATATTGTGAATGTTTTATCAGAAAGTTGTATTACAATAACGTGTAATTTAATTATTCTTTACAGGTATGAATATTGTTTGATTCTATTGTTAATTTACCAAATTCTATTGTAACATTCCTTGTATTCTTACAGAATAAATAAATCAGTTAAAAGGACTTACAAAAGAAATTACATAATATTGGAACTTGAGGAATAGAATGTAAGCCGGAAAGAAACTATTTGTACATATCGAACGGATAGATGAAAATGAATCCGTGTTAGCTGGATTATCGGAGGATAAGCTAAAGGATCTAAAGGTACATCAAATTTTATGTTTAAAGACAACTATTAAGAGAGCAATTTCAGCAATAAAACCGTTAAATGGATATCGCAAGATCAGCCTGAAGGTAGATGAAGACTTAAAAAGGGAATATTTCGATGAAGAAGAGAATTTGTGCTACAAGAATATGCCGTTAGAAGAAATAGTCTATCCAACTGATAGTCTCACTGAAAATCTTGAGCAGTTGGAAACTGAAAATATTTTGTTAAAGAGGATAAAAGAATTAGAATTGAAACTAAATCATAACGAAGTAAAACTGTACGAAGTGGAAAAAAAAATCATTCTGGGAAAATTCGACAGAACACAAAATTCAGTGGAATGGATAAAAAGTTTTGAAGAAGAATGTGATAGAAACAAAGTCACAACCGGCTTCAAAAATGATTGAGATTCTTCGTTTCTTTGTTACTGGTTCTTCTAAGGATTGGTATGTGTCAAACATTAAGAAAATTGGGTAAAATGGAAATACTCATTTCTTACTGTATTTGAAGATAAAGGATGGACGAAGGTAAAAAAACCATATAATTTTAAATTTCTCGGAGGTTCGTTAATTGACTAGGCTTTGGCAAAAGAAAAACTAGGTTTAGAGGTTGAAAGTAACAGCAACGAAACAACACGGATAAACATGATAGTGGTCGGATTGCCTCTCGAGATCCAAAACAAACTGGATAGACAGAAGATTGGAACGGTTGATGAACTGTTCAACGAATTAAGAGGAATAGAAGAAACTTTTAATAAGAAACAATACGAATCAAGAGTAGTAGAAGAAACCTTCTAGAAAAAAAAGGAGAAGATAGAAGATATGAAGAAACGACCATTTGACTCACTGAAGAAACCTTGCTCTTTGTGCGAAGCCTTAGGTTGGCCAAACCGTTATCACCCAGTATCAGAATGCAGAAATAAGAATTTGTATGCATCAAGAAGACAGAAATGGTAATAGCATGAATATTACTGTAGAAAAAGATTTAAACTAGAAAGCCCGGAGAAATTCAACCCTTTGATAACGATAAGCAGTTTATGATAGTGGGTCAAATATAAGCTTGATACATCAAAGAATTGCAGATGTTTTAAAATTAAACTTACTCTATTAGAGACGCTTCGACACTATGGTGTCATTCTCAATCTTTTCTTCTCCTGCATCTTTCAATTAATAATTATTGTTAGTTTATTTATTAAAGTTAAAAGATGCAGGAGAAGAAAAGATTGAGAACGACACCATAGTGTCGAAACGTCTCTAATAGAGTGAAAATTAAGAATAAACAATAACTGGAAAACGGTTTTATTTCTCTTACCCTAAATAAATGAAGAATTAAATCCAGTTAAAAAAAAGAAAAAAAAAATATAAGAATTAAATTATTATAATGCAATTGGGAAAAACCACAGTGCAAAGCCTTATGTTTCAAAAATACACCCATTTACCAGTCGACGTTTCGCCTATTCAGGCATTATCAAGACACAGAAACAAAAAAGGGTTATGTGAATCACATCTGGAAGAAAAAAGTGCAATACATCCCAACGATCATCAGCCCAAACAGGCTCCAAACATGAGACAGCACCCCACCACCAAGACGTTCAACATACAGCTGACTGTCGACTGGTAAGTGGGTGTATTTTTGAAACATAAGGCTTTGGATTGTGGTTTTTCCCAATTGCATTATAATAAATAATAGTGTTTCTTTTTGAGTTTTTGGCTCTATTTTAGTAATAAGAATTAAACTTACTAAAACATAAAATAGTATTACAAACCATTAATGGGTTAAATTTCTGCTCAGCCCGGGCAAACATTAAATTGAAAATAGGTAACGAAGTAAATAACCTTAATACTTATGTAATAAAGAACAATAAGTTTTCTTACGATCTACTTTTAGGTCTAGATGCAATAACCAAGTTTAGACTTGTACAAGATGAAAAGTTGAACATATTACAAAGACTTGAACCCAACAAACTGCTTTACTTAGATGATATTGAAGAAGATGTTTCTAAAGAGATGGAAGATGATATTGAAGAAAACGTTTCTAACAAGATAGAGGAGAATCAAGACGATGTTTCTGAGAATATAATAAATCCAAAAGATAAAAAGTACGATACAATGGAAGTCGGATTTCATGAATATAAAGACGTAATAAACTTGGAACATATTCTTGATGAATCTCACAAGATACAAGTTAAAGATTTAATACAGAGTTATAAACATAGTTTTGAAAATGATAAATTTGATGTTGGAAAAGTCGATTCTAGAGAGGCGGAAATTAAATTGTTAAAGGATGAAATCGTCACCGCACAAGCTTACAAGTGCTCAATACCCGATGAAAACGAAATAGAGAACCAAGTTAAGAAGTTGTTGGAAGCATCGCTCATTGAAGAATCAGATTCGCCGTTTGCTTCACCTGTTACGCTCGCGTACAAAAAAGAAGACGGCCGCAAGACAAGACTATGTATAGACTTCAGAAAGTTGAATTGCATGTATTTTTTGGTCTTTGACATTAACTCGGCATTTTGGTGCATTCCGCTAAAACATCAAGATAGAGATAAAACGTCATTTGTAACAAAGCTCGGGAAATTTAGATTCAAGGTTCTTCCTTTTGGCCTTAAAAATGCTCCGGCTATTTTTCAAAGGATTTTGTCAAATATTTTAAGGCGAAATTTATAGAAAAAATTATTTTTTTCTAAAACATGGCAAGAACATATTCATCATATAGAACGACTGCTGAGAGTTATGCATGAAGAAGGATTCAAACTGAAATTAGAGAAATATACATTTGCTGCTACTAGGGTAAAATACCTTGGTCATGTTATTCAAGAGAATGGAATATCTCCTGCACAAGAAAATTTGATGGCTATAAGGAATCTGAAACGCCCCAAGGATAAATCGGGTATAAGAAGCGTGTTAGGAACAATTAACTTTTATTTGAAGTATGTTGAAAACAGCGCCCAAAAATTTGAACCATTATATAACCTTTTGCGTAAAAATGTTGAATTTAAGTGGACAGATGAATGCGAAAATTCCTTCAATTTGATCAAGGACTATTTATGCTCCTCTCCAATTTTAGCAATATATGACATACATAAGGAATTATACATTGAAACTGATGCCAGTTACAAAGGGATAGGTGCAACTTTGAAACAACCTCAAGCTGATGGACTTTTGCATCCCGCGGCCTACTTTTCAAGAAAATTGTCAGAAAGAGAGAAAAATTGGACGCCATACATCTTGAGTGCAAAGCGATAAAAGATGCTATCAAATATTGGCAGTATTACGTCATTGGAAGAAGATTTACAGTTTGCAGTGATCATAAGCCTCTGGAAAATCTGAAAACGAAAAAGCTAGGACAAATGACTTCTAGGTGATTTAGTTCACTATTTGTCTCAGTTTAACTTTACGATCATATATAAAAAAGGTAAAGAAAATATCTTGGCAGATTTACTATCACGACAACCAGTTTTGGAATATTTTGAAAACGAATATGCAATTCAGGCAGTAAATTTGATATAGTTAAGTGAAATCATTACAGATTAAAAAGAAAATGCCGAGGAACTTAAATTCGCTACTAACACTGATAAACGGAACAACATAATTTTCAAAAAGTTACGTGGTAGATCTCGAATGTCTGTGTCGGTCTCATTTGGCTATAAACTAAATGACAGAATCCACAACTATTATGGTCACATTGGCGTTGCACATCTACGAGACAAGATCAGACCATATTACTACTTTAGGAATCTTGATAAGTTGATAAGAGACTTTTGTAAGCGTTGTTCAGTTTGCATGGAAAACAAAGTGCGTAGGAGCAAGCCCATTGGTTTAATGTCAAAACTGGGTCCAGCATTGGAACCGTACGAAATCATGTCTATTGACTCGGTACGTGGTTTTGGTAGCAATAAATCTCAAAAAAAATTTATGCACATATTAGTAGATCATTTTAGTCGATATGCGTGGATTTCTACCACTACCGGCCAATGTGCTAAAGATTTTATTAAGCTAATCGATCCTATTGCACAAAAGAATAAAATTAAAATTATGCCTGCGGACCAATATACTGGGTTGAATTCGGAAGAACTTAAACGGTACTAGGAAACCATGAATATTACACTTGTATTTAATTCAATCGACTGTCCACAATCTAATGGTCTCAATGAGAGACTGAACCAAACGCTAGTCAACAGAATTAGATGTAAAATCAATAGTGGAGATACAAGAGCTTGGTCAAAAATAGCGGAGAGTGTACACGCGATTGTAATATGACCATTCACAGTTCTACTCGATTTGAGCCGGAATATTTATTGTTTGGAATTCGATCCATCATTAGCCCAGTAGACAATTAAAATATCAGAAATTTGGCCACCGATCGCGAAGAAGCATTTCACAATTCAATGAAGAGTTTCGCAACTAACAAATCTAGAGTGAATAAGCTAAGAAGAGAACATGATTTTCAAATAGGGGGTCTGGAGTACGTTGAAAATGGAAGTAAGATCAACCGGCGGAAAATGGACAAAGTCAGGATAGGTAGGACCTTTTCCGATTTTGAGAAGAATTTCATCGACAATGTATGAAGTCGGCTGTGGCAAAAAGAAGAAAATATCAAATATTTTCCACAGCAGCAAATTGTCACTTTATACTCGTTTCACCTGAAGTGACCTGAGAGGGGGAGGTGTAAATTCATACGTTATACATCGATATCTACATATCGATGACGACAATCGCCCGCCATGTGTTTTTGGTTATCTAAGAGAGAGGTTTCACTAGTTAAGATTGAACTCGTAATATTGTGAATGTTTTATCAGAAAGTTGTATTACAATAACGTGTAATTTAATTATTCTTTACAGGTATGAATATTGTTTCATTCTATTGTTAATTTACCAAATTATATTGTAACATTCCTTGTATTCTTTACAGAATAAATAAATCAGTTAAAAGACTTACATATGTTTACATTCTTATCCTTTCTGTACATTTATTTTCTGTATTTTATATTCGTTATCTTTAATTATTATACCTGTAACTGTTTTAATTTCTGTCCATTATCTATATTTTTATTATATCTGTCACTATTTTAATTTTATTATATTCAGTCACTATTTTAATATTCGTTATCTTTAATTATATCTGTCACTATTTTAATTTTCTACATTACATGTCACTATTTTCTTGTTACTGTGACGTTTTTATATATTTTTTGTTCTGTTTGTTTTTCTATAATAGCTCTGAAGATGGCCTACATGGTAGGTCGTAACGTCGGCACTAATTAAATATAAATCTAGTACTTATTTGGTGTTTTTTTGACTGCACCCCCCAACTATCTCCGTTCTCCATTTTATCATCCAGTCAACTATTTTCCTCTCGTATAAGAAATTTATCGTTTCTGTGCGTGTGGGGCCAGTGTCCCCCAGACGGTGTTTTGTGTACTGTGAAGAATCCATTACAGTAAATACTTATAGGCAAATCAGGCGATCATAGTTGTTAAAATATATGAATAAAATAACAGAAAGAACATGATTGAAACTATTGATTAGATATCTTGATAAACCTTTGAAACATTTCTATAAATACTACAAGTTTATTTCTAAGTTTTTGCTGATATTTTTGCCTGCCTGCCCGTTGTGCCCCGCCAGAAAAAAATCCTGGATCCGGCCTTGATCCTAATATAATGCTGATTATTGCCTTCATTAGTAAATATTACAATATGGATACAACAGAATCCAGCTTATCCGAAAGTGATGATGATGAAGGAAATATCGCCGGTTAATCCAGAGCTTTCCTCCAATAACAACGCAACATTTTTATCAGTTGAAAAAAGCTATATAATTTTATAGCTAGATAATAAAAATCACAACAGAAGAACAATCGAATTATTGTGTTATTTTATTGACAATATTTAAGGTCTTCATTTTACATAATTCATTTTAAGTCGAATTTGAAAAAAAATGTTATCTTTCTTCTTACAGCCGGTTAAGCCTTTGTGCATAATACACATTCTCGATTTCGATTACACATTTTCTATTATAAATACTACTTGAAAATATTTGAACCGGACAAAATGTGAGCATTTATTTTGTAATTCGGTTAAAATTATCGGAAAACGATCGAAAATGTGAATTGAAACAATTATTATAAGAAGTGGATCACGAAGGGAATGCAGTGAATGAAGATGAAAATACTAATAATTGCAACCTTTTTTTGTTAAGCCGTGAGGTTTGTCTTTCCATCGAGGCTCTACTGTACACTCCGGCTAAGGTTGAGCTTGAGCAGCCAGGATCCACAGGAGTGACCACCATATCCGTCGCTGATGAGATATTAAATAATGTATCTGTCACAACTGGAATCAACCCGGGATATATCATACATTTTTATGATTACATAAATAAATATATATATATATATATATATATATATATATATATATATATATATATATAAAATAATATTTATGTTTTGAAGAGAAAAGATTCGTCCAGGACGGGTTTCGACCCCGCAAAATGAGATTACACCCGTTATAATGGGCAACCCATGCATTATATAATATCAATTTTAATAAAGAATAAAGACAAAAAAACTTTTTTAATTTTTATTTTGAAGAGAAAAGATTTGTCCTGGCCGGGATTCGAACCCGGCTCTTCCTTATCTCTAGCGCGGTGCTCTAACCAACTGAGCTAACCTGGCTCGTAACCAAGCCAGACAAATCCATTCTCTTCACCGATACTATATCCCCGTGTTCTCGCAATTTTTGCGATGTATACACGGGGAAGAATGTTCATTGAACATTATTTTAATTAGGGTCTCGTTGACTTACGTCAATTTTATATTATATTATATTATAATATATATATATATATATATAATAGTAAATATTTATATGCAGACATAATTGAGATATCGATATCTTGTTTTGATAATCCATTCCTCGTCCTGAGGTTGTTGGAAACTTTCACAAACTCAGGGAAAACTTAACAACCAAATAAGAGGGAAGGAGAAAATGGTATTTATACAATATATTAGTATTATGGTATCTATTATATGGTGCATTCGTATATTGATAGAAATACCTACACTGTTAAAATTAACGAACTTAGTTTATTACTGTACTACTGAGTAATTTCTATAAAATTCGTACAAATGTCGATAAACAACGTCAGGATAGGGTTATAAATTTTCGTTAGTATAAGATGCATAGAAGGAATTTATTTTTTCCAGATAATTCGGAACAATCACATAAATTTCACGTTTAAAGAAAAAATCTATCCACCATGCACAATACGAGCTATAATAAAGACGATGAATTAATTTACTTTTGTTTGGATTTGGCTGAATTAGGTAACCCATTCGAGACCGAATGCACACCGTGTATGCTGTGGTGATCTGTATGATTTATTATGGAATCGTTAGAGATTTATTGTTAACTTGTATCTAAGAATTATTAGAGAGTTAAACATTGACCTGCGATGTTAAGGTTAGATCTACTTATGTGTACGAAATAAAGGCATATAATTGGACGATGTCAAGTAGAGGGGGAAAGTAGAGAGTTTTGGATTAGACATACTGAGCTTTAAGCTTGCCACTTTTGTTCCAGACTTCAGATAGTGTAGATCTCTCTCTCTCTCTCTCTCTCTCAGTTATATTTATATTATTTAAGCCCGAGTCACAAGATTCATCACCGACGCTTTGGAGTACCATCGATTTATTTAATATTTCTAACATTTTCTCAAATTTCGTGTTCCTCATTTCTAATGCGGCTATTCGTTTTTTTAATTCTGAATTTTCCTCACGCAACCCCTCATTATCCTGCTGGATTTCGTCGATTCTTTTAGAAAGTACATACCTCCATATTATTAATTATTTAAAATTTTACCCACAAAAATTCAATATTCACAAATTTTAATCACCACAATTTATTTTATATTTAAACACCACGTGAATTAATTTTTTCAGAACCACGCTCTGCTACCAATTTGTATTGGCCCTTCTCCCTGGATATATAAAATGGGCTCAAAATAGGCTCGTGGACCGACAGTAGGAGAAAAAAGCCAGTACAAAAATAAGGGACCCAATGTAAAATATATTTTCCAAATTATATACATATATACACATGCAAACAATAGTTTCATAAAATCAAAGTACAATAATATATGATTTCTTATACAGGCCTGAATAAAGTAGAGAGAGAGAGAGAGAGAGAGAGAGAGAGAGATCTACACTATCTGAAGTCTGGAACAAAAGTGGCAAGCTTAAAGCTCAGTATGTCTAATCCAAAACTCTCTACTTTCCCCCTCTACTTGACATCGTCCAATTATATGCCTTTATTTCGTACACATAAGTAGATCTAACCTTAACAACATCGCAGGTCAATGTTTAACTCTCTAATAATTCTTAGATACAAGTTAACAATAAATCTCTAACGATTCCATAATAAATCATACAGATCACCACAATGCAATAGATTTCCGAGGCTACAAGACGGCTAAAGATCTAAAAACTTATTTTAAAAAAAATTATTTTTAACTTTTTAATACTTCATAAAATTTTTCTTCTCATTATACTCTGTTCTTTATTATTGAATTATTGAACAAAATAACGATTTTATATGATCTAACTGTTTTTGAAATAAATATTTATCGATTTTTTAACCCTCCTCCACTACCCCATTTATTCTACGACAAATTTGCTATTACTGGATCGCTTACGACCCATGGCCCTTGAAATTTACCTTGCCATTAAAAAATCAATCATTCAGCGTTTTAAATAAAAAGCACAAAACTTGTGAATATAGAAACATCACCGAGGAGAAGCAGGCGCTGAAAAAGTGGCTCACGACCCAGTAGCCACTAAGGAAAGGAGGATTAATGATGTACATAGTTTCCGCTGCTCACAATAAATATTTTTGGAGGAGCGAGCTGCACACCCGGTTTGCAATGACCTTATTTATGTGAATTCACTTACGAATTGGGTGATTTCCATAGTAAACATGTTTTTTTTAATTAAAAACGAACAATATAAAGAGAGAAAAAAATTTTTTTGAAGTAAAAAATGTTTTGAAGTATTAAATACTCTTTCAGGTTTCCACGGCCATTATTTATACATAAAACTTCACTGATTTCTGGTTTAGACCATGTTAAAATTTTCTTCGCCAACGTTTCGCCATACATACTGCTGGCTTCTTCAAGGCTGGATCGAGAATGAAGACGTTCCGGTTACTCGCGGCTTTATATAGCCGTCGCTCGGGTTCGTTCGGGTTCACTCGGGTCCACTCGTACTTCGTCGGGTTTTTCCGCTAGTCCATCGGGTTCTTTCGTGTTCGTGGTCGGAGTCTGCTCTTCTATGACTGTGATTGAGTTGTTTCTGTTTTTTCGGGCTCTGCTTGGCTGGAATTAGGTTTTTTTGATTCTTCTTGAGTGACTTGTTGTTTTTTCTTTTCCTTTATGGGTATATTAGGAAGCCATAGTTTGCTTAATCTGTACCCGTCTTCCCTGTTGAAGTTTTCCGGACGCTTGACTATTTCAATGGCTTCCAGTATCCTCCTTTCTGTGTCAAAGGCACCACCGAGAAAATAGCCAAAATACTGAAAAAGTTCAACATAAAAACAATATACACCGCAGATAGGAAGATACGCCAAGTTTTACCCAGTGCAAAGGACAGATTAGGGCTCAGAACACCTGGCATATACAGCATTTCATGCTCCTGTGGAAAAGAATACATTGGGCAAACGGGTAGGCTGATATCCACAAGACTTAATGAACACATTAAAAGTGTGAAAAAAATGGATAGTAAAATATCAGCTCTGGCGGAACACTTTACCACCACGAACCATATCATAGAACTGAAAAAATTAAAGTGGTTCAGAACAACAATAACACAGAAAGGAGGATACTGGAAGCCATTGAAATAGTCAAGCGTCCGGAAAACTTCAACAGGGAAGACGGGTACAGATTAAGCAAACTATGGCTTCCTAATATACCCATAAAAGAAAAGAAAAAACAACAAGTCACTCAAGAAGAATCAAAAAAACCTAATTCCAGCCAAGCAGAGCCCGAAAAAACAGAAACAACTCAATCACAGTCATTGAAGAGCAGACTCCGACCACGAACACGAAAGAACCCGATGGACTAGCGGAAAAACCCGACGAAGTACGAGTGGACCCGAGTGAACCCGAACGAACCCGAGCGACGGCTATATAAAGCCGCGAGTAACCGGAGCGTCTTCATTCTCGATCCAGCCTTGAAGAAGCCAGCAGTATGTCTGGCGAAACGTTGGCGAAGAAAATTTTAACATGGTCTAAACCAGAAACCAGTGAAGTTTTATGTTTTGAAGTATTGTTTACAACATGACTTTTGTCCTTGCTTGTCACTAATCGAAACACTGCGAGCTGCTATGATTTTCCCGCCATTTATCAGAAATTTTGGAGGAATAGTTAGCCAATCTTCTTTTAATTCTCCTTCCAGAGTCCTCTGTAAGGTTTCTAACATTTAATTTGGTCGAAAAGAACTATAAAATAAAAAAAAAGGGTGTTTCTACCATTCTTAAAAAAAAAACCTTTCTCGAAAATATGTATTCTAAAATTAAAAAAACAATGTTGTACCCTAGTGTGCAGGCCATAATGCATTTTATTATTAATGGAAGAGATGCAGCTATGAAATATAAAAAATCTTGAAAGTTTCAAAATGAGAAAAAATCCGTCATGCATTTTTAAAAGAAAAAAATGATTCACTTAGATTATCAGAAGATGTTTTAATTGGAAAAAAATAGCACCTATGAGTACATATATTATCAATATTCAACCATTGATTCATATGAAATTAGTAGCATTATAATTTTGGGCTGTTGAAATGAAGCTTTGAATACAACTGATTTAGTCTATTTCTATGGATTCATGACTTCGGCCTCTATTACTGACGAGATGAAGTGTGCCAGGCATAAACAAATATTGGATTTCTAGGTTTTGAACAATCGTTTACAATTTTCCAATATTTTTTTTTTTTTAGAATTTTGACATGGATTAGTCCAGCTAGCTCCTACTAATCGAAACACTGTGCGTCGTCTCGAATGGCCCATATGTATAATCCATTCATCCCATGTTTCTTCTAGTTTCGACCGTGTAGTCACATTATTTGCCGACGTTTCGCTGGCCATACTGCAAGCTTCCTCAATCCCAATTATCCAGACAGAATATTGTCTTCCCTATTTCGGTATTTAAAGCTCCTGGGTCCGTGGGCGGAACCTTTTCCTCCATTCTGACTTCTGATTGCTTTGCCTTTTCTTTCAGGTTTTTCAGTTTCATATCGGTCACTGGTATGTTAGGGAGCAACAATTTTTGAGACTTATTTTTACAAAAAGTTGCAATTATCAGTTTAATCATCTTCATTTACGGCACTCCCTTTCAAGTTGTTTTAATAATTGTATAAATTCTCTACTTTTGTTCATTTTAGCTAATTTTCCGACTAAATTCTGACATATCATTCGGATATTAGCAGAAACTGATTAACGTCGATTCCAGCATTAATTATGACTCTGTTTAACCGACAGAACAAAAATTATAATTATCGAGTCGAAATTTTTTCACTAGTTACAGCGTTACCCTTCACAAGAGAACTGGATTCTTTTAACTGAAAATACACATTATGCATCCACAACAGAATAAAAAACCATCGAAGATTACCAGGATGACAATCGATAAATTACATACTTAAGTGTAAAATCGAATAAAAATGGATCATCGAATCATTTTATTCAACTTGTGCTTCCGTGAAAATCTTATAGCTATGTATAATTAAATAAACTAATAGATTTTTGATAGTCACGACCCAAGGATGCCGAGACCATTAGCACAGCCCCTTACACACTGACATTGTGACACTTGAAATTTATAATCCATTTCAGGCTCTCTAAATTTACATTTAATATAATTTAGGTAAATTATAGATTTGAGTAAAGAATGAAATAAGAGCTTACTAAAACAATCCCTTATCGGAGCCCTTATAGCTAACCAACAGCACATAGGGTTCGTCCTAGCTGATAACCAGATAGCCAAATTTCGTTCCTACACCCATCACTACTATGCGCATCATAATGCCCTCAAGCTTCATAATTCTAATATCTCTAATTTTTTATTTAGTTTTATATTTTTATCTATAAGCGGAATCTTTTAATTTCTTGCTAATACTTGGTACAAAAATCAGCCTATCATTCAATTATTTGTTATTTTAAATATATAAAAAAAGTTAATATGTTAGTCAAATAATTTATAATTGAAACTTGACACAATTCCCTCTCCTGTTTTTACTTGCCACGTTTGAATGTAACAGTAAAGGTAATCAAATTAGTTTGAAGCAACGCAAAGGGCTTCAAAGTATTTTCAAATGAATTAGGATTATAATAATGGAATAACAAATTTAGAATATTATAGGTAAAAACATGAAATAATAACTACCATTATATCTAATTATAACTGTAAATATCACTGAAATTTCAAAATTTCGATGAAGACACGGTTCCGAAATGATAGTTATGCCAGTGAACTATAGAAAGGAAGTTTATCGACCATTGATGGAAGTGAAAGGATATAAAGAAGATAAGTTAGGAAGGCTACTTGCGCCCCCGGCGAAATCTCACAACCTTAGTCTTTAGTACAACATTCTTACTCAGCTATCGGAGACCGAGCCAAGCGGGGCCAATCTACAGAAAACAATTCGTCACTTTGATGAATTCGACTTGAAATTATAACATTATAACAACTCGGGCTAATGAAAAACGACGGAAAGAAAAGCGTTCGTACTTGAAAAAAAATGTCCCAATGATACAATTAGCATTGCCGACTTGGGGTAATTTTCTTTGGGACAGTTTTCCATTCGGATTGGGCGGAAGAATGGTTAGAGAAGAGGCCAGTGTGCCGTCCCGCTCACGTTTCCTCCACAGAATACTCTTTACAAATGAAAAGGTGTCCCTGTGTCCCAAACACGCTATCTTCTGTTTCCACAAAAACTAGCCTGTTAACAGGAGCAATGACTGAACCAAAGTGATTTGAATCATTTTTAGTTGCGAAACGAAACAACGTCAGGGAAGAAAAGTATGAGATGAGAAAAAGGTAAATTAGACATCTCACATCGACAGCTAATAAAATAAAAACATAGCAAAGAAGAACATCGTTCCAATACTGAAGTGGTGAAGTGAATGAATGAATGCACCCGAGAGAGATATTGTTCGAACAAGCCATCGACAAAAACAAGACAGGTTGCTGACAACTGAAAAAAGGCAATTTTTTTCCATTTTTTGGGAATTTATTCATCTTTGAAACGGTGATGTAATCAATCAATCTAAATACTGAAACAAAACATTTCGAGTTGTGGGCAGAAAAAGTTTCAGCTTCTGGTTCAGCCCTCAGCTAATAGCAACATAAAATGGAAACAGAACTTCTCATCTCACATCTCATTTCTTCTTTAGTATGTATTTCAGACAAATTAAATTGCCTTTTTTCAGTTATCTGCTACCTGTCTTGTTTTTGCCGATGGCTTGTTTGAACAATATCCACCATCAAACATCTTGTCTTCTTTAATAATTCTCAAATTTAATAGAAATTATACTATCTTCATTGGACGCTTCAATAGCTAATAAATCATTTCCTTTTTGGTTTTATGAGTTCTTTTCTTTCTTAATTATATAGTAATAGTTTGTTTGTTCATTTAACGTCACTTTATGCTGCTATGGCTAATCGGACGATGCTACAGTGGGAGTTCTAAATTTTGCCTATTCAGGTTTAATTAGGATAGGGATTTTTAACGAGTACCTGACATCGTACAGGCTCGGGACCCCCGTTTAACATCCCTTCTGAAGGACGGCGTAACTAAGGATTTTTTACTCCCTTGAAAAAATCCTAGGGCCACCTGCCGGGCTACGAACCCGCGATCTTGGGTTTAGTAGTTTGTTACGCAAACCACTAGACCACAGGTGACCTTATATAGTAATAGTTATCCCAGCGTAATAAATATATTTTAAAAGAATCAATTATTGCCTCAATTAAAAAATTGCTGTAGTTTCTATTTTTTATAAAGTTGGTGGTTTTTAAAATATTCATGCTATCAAATAAATATAAAATCGGTAGTGATGTCGCCATAGATAAGCGCATTCAAGGAAAAATGATAAATTGTTTAAGGAAAATGTAGAATGGTTGCTGAGCGGGAGGTTTTAGGAACCGAAGGCAATGGCTCCTTCCGAGGAATGGGCAACTCAACAGGAAACTTGTTCTCTCTTCAAAAGTAATCAGAAAGAAAGAAGCGGTATAAATAATTACATGAGCGTATTTTGCCCTTTTTGCTATCATTCTTTACCTAAACTCCAAACAAGACTTGGACAAGAATATACAACAAAAATAGGTACTCTTCCAATCTAACGCCCATCGACCCCAGCGCCCCAAGTGTCAGTTTCCTTAACTACCTGCTACTGTTGCCGTAACCTTTCTTAGTCCTTTGTTATTGTTTGTGTCAAGTGGACGTTTATTTGTTTTCATGTTAATTATACAATATGAGTTGGAATTTAATGAAGATTTTTCGCGAGGTGATTGATCAAAAGTCAACTTTGCTATTTCTTCAGGAGCGGAACGTCATTCCCCGTAAAATGTTTTGTAGAAAGGGACACAATATGAAACTGCAACTGAATATTGTTCTTTTTAATGAACATTGTTTATAATTTTTGTAACATATTGTTCTTTTTAATTAATATTGTTTATAATAAATGTTTTATTATATCTTATTATTTATTTTCTATTTTAAATATTTCAATTTGAAACATAAATAATTATATTTAACTACAATGTGATGTTTTTTGGTTAATTGTTTTGATTGTTCTGTATATACGACACGGTTTTGATGTGATATTGTTATTTTTAATGAATTTTGTTTATAATAAATGTTATAATTTATCTTCTTATTTATTCAGTAGTTTATATATTTTAAATTTAAAGAGAAATTGTGATATACAACTGAAATATGATTTTTTTTTTTTATTGTTTTAATTTTTAGCTATTTTTCTTTTAAAGAGAAACGATTTGCCCGGGCAAATTCTTTAAAAGAAAAATAGCTAAAAATAAAAACAATAAAAAAAAAATCATATTTCAGTTGTATATCATCTCCTATTTCATTTCCTAAGAATCCTCTTGTATGATAATGAAAGAATACTATTTCAAATATATTTCAGGCATCATAACCTGACAGGGTCCAAATAGTTGAGGTAAGTGCCAGAGGAGCGTGCTGGGGTAGGTCGTCGTTAGATTGGAAAAGTACCCAAAAATATTTAAAAAAAACAATACGAGAACCCCCTTGGGAATCAACATCTATATCGATTTAAGCCTAAATCATTTTTTATTTATTGAGAATTTCCCCAAGGTTGATGACATTTCCTTCCAGAGATCCCTGGAATGAATCTTTCTTAACTTTTTTGTTGAAATAACTCACGAGGGCATTTAACACGTTTGCAGGGATACTTGCTTTTATACTATTGTTGTTAACTTTGAATTTTAATTATAACCAGGAAATTCTTGGTCGACCTCTTCTTCTTTGTTCAGGGACATCGTACAGAGCCATTTTCGGTATTCGTTTTTCACTCATTCTCTTTATAACTATAAATCAATACGCAATTTTCAGAAATCCAATCGGAAAAAGATTGATAATAAATAAAATATGAAATTGAAATAAATATTAATATTCAACAGCACAGCTCCCAAATCTTGCTAGTCTTCAACAAATCAGAATTGAGAAAAAACTTACTCAGTAACGAAAGGAGTTTCCTTTCTCGAATATAAATTTGAGTTAGTCTGTAAGAAACTGGTTGTTCTAAGTGACAAAAGCTGAGAGCGAACCGAAAAGGATTAGGACACCCTTGGCCCCCTCCTCCTCAGCTATATCAATACTAACTTCTAACAAACTTGAGCACAAAACCTTTAGAGAAATAAAAACTACCGTCCCAATTTTAGAACTTGATGGAATCATTAATAGAGGTGTTCCTATTCTTATTGAATTTTGTGATATTGCTAAAGCCTAGTACACACTACGAGACATTTGCTTGTCTTTAGATGAGACAAATCTTATGAAAGTCGATTTAGAGGAGTTCCATTAGCGGGCAGTGGAAGTAGTGCCGGATCTTGCTGAGTACGGTGGCGCTATCTCTGGCCACTTCTTGTCAATTCCTCTTAATTTACTTTTGTTTTCACAAGAAAGCTTCAATTATTTTTTTCGCAGTGGAAAATAGTTGATTGGATAATTTTAATGATGGATTGAATTGCTTCTGCTTATTTTGTGTCATCTGTGACTGCGCCCCCTCACCAATCCAATCGATTACATATAACAATAAGTTTGTCAGTTGACTATTTTATTTACCTAGGTGGAACCTTTTTTTTTTGTCATTTTTAACTTTCTATAGTAGTACAAAGTGTGACGGCCGCAAGTGAAGTTACATTCTTACATTGCTCTGTGCTTGAGGCATTATTTCCATAGTATTTGTGTTTGATCTCATCAAACTGTACCAGAATAAAGTAACTAAACAATACAACATTTTACTATCAACATTAGTGAGGTGAGTGCATTGCTAAAAACAATAGACCTAAAATAAATCAGTGACCGGCTGCTAAAGGTAGCAACTTGGCCTTAATCCTTTAGTAATAGGCAGGACTAATACTCTACAGTTAGCAAGATCAAGCTCAGGGCTATCAGCTTCCTTCGAGCTTATCAGTTACGTCAGCTTTTTGCTTCCCTTTCTTTTTCCTTAAAATTTAATTTAACTAAATATGTGTATTATAGTTAATATAAATGCATTTAGCTATAGTTTAGAATTAATAATTTAAAAATCAATTTCTAATAAATTAAAAAATCTTTAATTAATTAATAATAGCAACATGGATGTGAACAATTGGGGTAGTGAACTGTCGGAGGAAGAGGAAAATCTGGCCCTGCCTCAGCTGTCACTCACAAAAATCTGTCAAAAGAACCACCAAAAACCCGCAGTAAATCTGCTGCAGAGAAACCACCAGTAGCCTCAACCAGCTGCAGTGAAACCACCAGTAGCCTCAACCAGCTGCAATACTAACTTATGACCCCGGAGTAAATAGTTGTAAAGACAATCAAGAGCGACAAAATGACCCAGAACCTTCGCCTATATTTATCACTAAAATAGGTGATTTTTATAACTTTGCAAGAGAAATAGCAGATTTGACCGGGAAGCCAAATTTTAGTGCTCCCCTAGAGTAAATGACATAAAAATCAATACAGTGAATAAGGAGTCTTATAAAAAAACTAATTAATCATAAAACGAGTAATAACTACGATTTTCACAGCTACCAACTCAAACAAGAAAAATCATATAGGGTGGTTTTAAGAGGGCTTCACTCGACCACGCCTACGGCAGCTATCTTAAAAGATCTTGAAGAGATAGGCCACATCGGAAATATTTCTTCAGTGTTGCATCCCACTATCCACTTCCATGTTATTTTTCGTGGAACTAGAGCCACCAAAAAATAATGTCAAGATATTTCAAGTCACTAGTTTACTCAACCTTAAAATTCGAAGAGTGAAGGCACAAAAAGAGCATAGTGGAGTGTACTGGGTATCAAAACGTAGGCCAGGCCCAGCCAGTGCTTCAATGCGTCAAGTCTCCTGGCTCACATCTAACTCAACTATGACACAAGTCCAGAAATGAGCCTGCAAAATGTGCTCTTCATGGTTAAACTATAAAGGTTGCTCGGTGTATAAAAGCTTCACGCGGCAGAGATCACATAAACTACAAGGGAGAAGCTTATAAGCCGAAATTTTCCCGGTATTGCCAAAAATAACAAGCACAATACATCAACCTCCCAACATAGTACAACCACCGGAAAAGAGAAGTTCGAACTCAATCAACCAAAATCAAATTTTTAAAAACACACTCCTTAATGAATCCAATGTCTAGTCAAGATCTGACGAAGAAAAAGCTCAGTTATTCGACCAACACCTCTCTAAAACTTTACATCCAACCTGATACTATGCATCCAAACCACCTTCAATATTCAGTTTCAGACTACCGCAACACTAGACAAAAGCTTTAAGCTCCCAATTAATTACAAAAGACTCATATACATGACTATTTTAAGATTTATTTGGATTTAGGGAGTAGAGCTTTGGGGCTCCGCTAAGCTATTGAATTCCTTTCGTATCCAATCCTTACAATCCAAAATCCTTCCTAAAATTATCAATGCTCCTTGCTTTGTTATGAGTAAAGTCATCCATAATGACTCCGATGTCCCGTCTCATTCGTTGCTGATTTGGACAATCTTATCATGACAAACTTCATTCCCACTCAAACCAACTCGTTTTAAATCTAGAAACCTCTTCAATTCCTGATAATCCTATGAAGTGTCTGAAATGAACATGGCCTCGTGTCCTTCTTAGTTGAACTTGTTGTGAAGCACTGGCTAGTTCCCAGACTTCTCTTTATCCAAGCCACTATGTATCCTTCCTCCCATTTACTTGTATTATTATAATGCAGTTGTAAATTTCAACAGTAAATTAATAAAAAAAACACTTTATTATGAGCTATTTAGCATATAACTATTAGGAAAAACATGCAGATTCTGAAAGTGAATCTGAGATCGAGATAGAGGCCTCTTATGAAATATTGTGAATGTAACTCTTTTTTTGTTATTTTAATATTTAAATATTTTTATTTTGAAGAGAAAAGATTTGTCCTGGCCGGGATTCGAACACTGGTCCTCCGCATCTCTAGCACGGTTCTCTACCAACTAAGCTACCAGGGCTGGTAACCAGGCCAGACAAATCCCTAACGATCCTACCACCACAGCACACGCAATTTTTGCCAAGTACAATGGATTTATCTGGCCTGGTTACGACCCCCTGGTAGCTTAATTGGTAGAGTACCGCGCTAGAGATGCGGAGGACCCGGGTTCGAATCCCGGCCAGGACAAATCCTTTTATCTTCAAAATTGAAATATTTAAATATCACAATAAAAATAAACAAAAAAAATTATAAATACAAAATTGGCGTAAGTCAACTAGATCCCAATTACAGCAATGTTCAATGAACATTCTTCCCCATATGTATTTCGCAAACATTGCGATTGCTGGGGATGCGGGATCGTGAAGAGAATGGATATGTCTGGCCTGGTCGCCAGCCTGGTAGCTTAGTTGGTAGGGTACCGCGCTAGAGATGCGGATGACCCGGGTTCGAATCCCGGCTAGGACTTTTTTTTTCTCTTCAAAATAAAAATAAAAATATTGAAATATTGTATACTGTATATTATTGTTTTCTCCTCTTTCTACATTAAAAGACTTTCTTTAACTTCAATTAAACAAACAAATAGCATACACTGGTTGAAATACAGTACAATTTGACAAAAAAATGCAGTCATTTAATCTCGATATCGATAACACGGGACCAAGTTTGCTAATAATAAAATATTTATTGTTAAAACAATCATCTTCTTCATGTTTTTCATTGATTTTTTTTACAGAGGCTAACTGGCACCTAATTATCCATTACCTCAAATCTTTACTCCCATAATTAATTCGTAATCTAATATAATTTAATCAATATATTTTTTAAATACTCTGTAAGGTTTCCACGGCCACTATAGTTACAAAAGAATTGATTTCTTCTGGTTTAGACCGTGTTGATAAATTTTTCGCCAACGTTTCGTCAGCTATGCTGCTGACTTCTTCAGGGCTGAAATGCATTCTCATTTACTTTGCCTAGAATTTTTAAAAAAATAATTTATTTAATAAAATTTACAAATGTATTAAAATAAAACAACAAGTAATAAGTAAAATGGTACATATTGGCATGAATAATATATATCTCCCGTGAGGGTGGTCAAATATCGGCAGGGTGCAATTGACAAGACGTGAGTTGAAAAGGGACCTTGTTAAAAATCGTCAAACCAACTCCCAGTTGGCCACTTCCTTCCTCAAATGGATGTCGTCCTGGCTAAGAAATGACTAAAATGAATCCCCTACCTTCCAACTCTTCTCCTCAAGAAAACAAAAACAAAAAAAAAAAAAAAAAACGTTAACAATCATGAAAAAAAATTATAGGTTATTAGAAATATTTCATTAAACATCAAAACTAAAAGTTTTTCGAAACATAAATTTCACTAATATGATTTTTAAAATAACACCCTTTTGAATTAACAAAATCATATTAACAAATGAAAATTGTTCCGACGCCGAAATAATTGTTATTGCTGAAAATTTGAGGGGAATGAGAGTGATTGCAACTTCGATACGGCCTTAGACCATTTTATTCACCTTGGCTACATATTTTATACAAAAATGTACGATTTTATAGACTTTCTTAAATACATATAAATCGAGGAGGACTCACTCCCCGCTGTGCTCGTGGGCTCTTGGGGCACCAGCAGTCCAATGGAAGAATTATTTGTGGAACCCCTACCCCTGCCAGAGTAGCTAGAAAACAATCACTGAAGGCAGTGAAGAGTTGGTGAGAAAGTTGGGGGGACATTTGAAGGAGCTGACACAGTCCAACAACCCAAAATCGTCTTATTTGTTTTTACTACCCATTTACTAAAAATGTGATTTTCTGAATCGAAAGAAAAAAATAACTTCTAGAAAACAATTTGAATATTTTAGGAAAATAATAAACTCTCAAATCAGATTTAAAATGAGGTTGGAACATCTTTAAAGCCATTTTATGACTGTCAAAATAAATAATTAAAAAAAATTCAATAATCTTAAACCACTTGAATAAAGAAGTATGCTTTCCAAGCGGTTATACAATTTGATTGCCTAGGATTCAGAGCATTTATTAAAATAACAATAATAATAGTGAAAAAAACATACATATTTTAAAATGATATGAGTCTTAGAGCAAAAGGCACTAAATGGTAACCATAGGTTCATCCTTCTCCAGAGGATATGGTTTGTTAGCTCAATAAAAATTCCAGTTTTTATGACTGGTCCAGTCAATTGCCAATTAATATGATAATAATGTTTTTTTTATAGTAATATTGTACTAATTTGAGGAAAATAATTATTAGAGGAACCAAAACAAATATTGCCTGCCATCGAAATTTATAAAGCGCCTTTTGCTAGGACGGGCTATACATTTTATTTTTTAATCCGCCACAAAAGCATCTTCATGTCGACGCACAATCTTCAATCCACTTTCTCATTACATGACTTTTCAATTTTTAGCCTTAATTTGATGAAATAAAAGTTTAAAATTGTATGCAAAAGCACTATTATTATTTCGAATTGACATTATCAATATTGACTAACATACAATAGCAAAGAGTAATGAGAATCCATGTTAAGTAGGAAAAAGAAAATGTTAGAATGTTTTGTAAATCTATTCTTACCGAGCTCGGCTATCTTATAATAGCGCCAATCCAAGTACTTACCTGCAACATAAAAAATAAGTTATTTCAATTATTTTAAATACATACTGGAAACACAATCGAGTTATTTTGCATTAAGTATAAAAACTGCTCACTAGCACCAGGCTTTTTCATTGCTCATTTTATACATTTTTATTATATATATATATGCCCATACCAATCTCTTGTAATGTAAAAAAAATAGTAATATATCTTATAGAAAAATTAAATGTCTTAATGAAATATTATGACAACTTGCTGTAACTATGATATATACATCTAAGGTCATGAAAATTGACAAGAACCTTGGACCAATTACATTTGAAATTATGGGAAGTGTAAAAGATACAATGGAAATGGCGTTATCATTAGCGGTGGATGAAGGAGGCAGTGTAAAGAGACCTTTCTCTTCAATTGTAAAATTTGTAATCATAGCAATTATATCTCCCTCAATGGAGGGAACATCATTGGAAATCATAAATCCTGCGATTGGCCTGTATTACAGGAGAGTATTACGCTATTCGGAAGCGGGCCTGTTCAGTGTGTAGACCGCTAAGTTCTTCTGTTCACGGTTCCGGGTCGAAATTCACCTGTGGCAGATGAATCCCTAAATCTGTCAAAGCCGAGGATAGATCTGCAGACCTTCCTGGCGCTCACTCGTCCTCTTTAAAGTGGATACCCTCAATTGGGGGAGCTGATGGTTAAGCGTGATCTCAGACATCCCTGCACAACCGTTGCACAGATGAATTTATAATTTTTCAAAATAAAGTTGTATCAATTCAAACCACAATAAGGGCCCGACCTAAACTGAAACGAACGAGAACGGAAACCGTTTTGGGTTCGCACATCTGTCGAGTGGGCGCAAGTAGGCAGCTCTCTGTCTTTCAAGCAGTAATTGAAATTATTTAAAGGCCCTTACTTGAACCAAAATGAATTTTCAGGGCTAAGTCCTTCAACTGAACTTGAAAAGCTCAAATTAGACAGCTTAAGCCTAGTACGCACCTAGCAACTAAGTCGCGGGACAAGTCTCAATATGTATGGGGACATTTTTCTGGTGTTCAGGAACTGTCGTGATACAAAAGTATCGGGTCTCAGGTCTCCAGCCAAAACGGGGAACATTATGCAATGTTACGCAACTTTTCGTAGTCAGTGCTTGTTCCGAGACACGAGCTCCAGTTTATACCTTGCCGATATAAACAAGGTAACCTTGCGTTTAATTGAAAATTTTCAAGCGGTCCCTTGCCTTTGGGAAGTGACAGCTGTGGATTATAAAAAACAGAAATAAATTGAAGGGATGCGTTGGAGCAACTCTCCAAAAAATATGACTTGTCATATCATGATATGGAGAAAAAAATCCATAACCTAAAATCTCAGTTTAGGCGAAAACACAAAAAATTAACCGAGTAAAAAAAAACTGGTTATTTCCCTAAAAAGTTTAGTTGGTTTGGGTACAAGCCCCTATTATATATTATTATCCAGCCTCAGTTTCTCTAAATAGTGTTATTTTTAAAAATAATTCCTCCAACCATTTGCAGAAGGGTTTCGAAATCGGCAGGGATCGTTCGAACAAATTTTTTTCCTCACATCCCATCTTCTAATTTCAATTTTGCTAATAGATTCAGAGCCATAGTTATCCCACCAGAGAATAGTGCTCTCCTCCAGTACTGTTTAGAGTTACACTTTTTCTTTTTAATTAATCTTATATTATTTAAGCACAAGTTAAAACAGCACAAATAGCAATTTATTGGGACATCCCGTCGATTTTTTAGCGCACTGGCTTGAATCCTCTAGTGCTAGGTGTGGACGCGTGACAATGTATCGCGACTGTTCTTGGCAATGTTCTGCGACTTTGTCCCAAGGTTTGTACTAGGCTTTAAACTGACAAATCATATTTAATATAAAATCAATAAAGAATTTTATTTAAGTTCACAGACAGTACACTGCTATTGTAATCGATTCGGTACATTAAAACACAAATAAGTCTAAGATGATACAAAATAATAAAATTTTGGACACAATATCAAATAATTCAATGAGATAGCCATGCCATACCATTTAGAGGATACCATTTAAAAAATTTCAATGGTTAGGAGGGAAAAAAGAAGACTTAAAGACTCCTAAACTTGAGAGAGCTGTAGGGAACAGGGGCCGTCCCGGGAGGATCGATGGCACCAGGGGGGAGGTGCTGGTGGTAGCGCTTCACCCAACTTATTGTCCCTTCGGCAAACCTCTCCTGTTCGGAAAAAAAGTATAATGCGTAATAAAATAGTTAGACAAAATAAAAATTGTTTCCCCAATGCACTGCTTCTTAAAATCCGATAATGAAAAAAAAATCGGTACTAGTACGTTTAAGGGCCTGCTGGCATAAGCGCGCTCAGGTGTCACTTACCTCAACTATTTGGACCTTGTCAGGTTATGTATCAATTTGAAATAGACATTGCCTTTCATTATGATACAACAGATTATAGGAAATGAAATAAATGAGGAACATGTAGACAAAATTAAACTATAAATAATAAAACATTTATTACAAGGAGTATTCATTAAATACCAATTTTTAACTAAAAAATGATCATATTTTAGTTAAAAATTGTTATTTAATGAATAAAATATAAATATCTAAAATATTATGTTCTGATAAACAATGAAAAATTTATTACAAACAATGCTCATTACAAAGAGCAATATCTTCAAAAATGCATCAATTGCATCAAAAATCATCTCCATCTAATTTTATTCCCCCCTTGCAGTTTCATATAATGTCCATTAACACAACGCATTTTCTGGGGAATGACATTCCGCTCCTGAAGAAACCTAACAGCTGTTTCTTCATCGTACACCTTGCGAAAAATCTTCTTCAAATTCCAACTCATATTTAAAGGAAATAATCAAAAACAGATTCACGTTGAACTTGACATAAACAATAACAAAACAAAGAAAGGTTACTATAACATTAGGAGATGGTTAAGAAAAGTGACACCAGAGCGCGCTGATGCCAGCAGGCCCTTAAATGTACTAGTACCAAAAAATCTCTAAGGAAATTAGTTATATTCCAAACTCCAGCTTCAATAAAGAGGGTATCAGCTTTTCTCTTGGGAGATATTGTATATGACACAAGTATTCCAATTAGTTCAATTTCGGAATACAATCCTAATCCTTAGCGATGTACGGAGCGGGTAGCAGTTCTTGGACCGCGATCCATTAAGTTCGCGAATCAACTGTGATCCGCGTTAATCGCGCCGGAAGCGGAGCGTGTAGCAGTTTATGGAGGTTAATCCGCGCTCCGCCGGCCATCGGTTTTTTATTTTATTATTCCTTAGTGAAAGTCGTACATTAACAAAATTCGAAATAGCTATTTCATCATAAGGGAAAGAAAAAGATTTTAATACCACAGTTGTTTTTGTTTACGAAATATTTCCCGAAAATTCAATGGGAAAATTTATTATTTGTTCACATCGTAGAAACTAATTTGTTTAATCCAATGGCGATAAGATGTAGGATTGACTATCTGTATTCACAGAAAGGCGTTTTAATGCATCCGGAATATTTTTAGCCAATACGATCAGAGGAGGTAAGGGGTGGGGCAGGTAAAGGGGTAAAGCCTGATTTTCAAATTAAAACGGCGAAGAGATTCAAGACTGACTTGGCCGGGATCCAAATATAATGGACTTAAATCGTAACTCGTAAATTATTAACGAGATAAAATAACACAACACGTGCGCGGGGAGGGGAGGGGACCAAAGCGTCGAAGGGGGATTACACGAGCTATTTGTTCGAATGGGGGGATATATACCTCGTGGTCGGCTCTGTTATTATAGGAATTAGGGACCCGTACAATGCAGAGGCAGATGTCGGCAAACATTTAAATAAAATTATCAGCTTACCAAAGGACTACTCTACTTTACATAGCATTTATATTATTATATATTTATTAACAACATTAATGTTTAATGTACCATAATTTCTAATAAACATTAATGTTTTTATAATACAAATAATACTAAAATGCTAGGTCCTAAACCTTGACAAAAGATTATTTTTTTAATTTATTGAAATTTACAACTATAATAGTATTAAAATAAGTAAATCTGCTAATATGTACAATATGACATGAAAAATACTGACAAAAGATTAACTTGGAATCCCCATACTAGACTACAACGACAAGAAACAGCTCGCCGATCTGTTTATTAATGTGTGTCAGTTTGTCATATTTGGAGAATCTT
This sequence comes from Arma custos, assembly GCA_037127475.1. NCBI lineage: Eukaryota > Metazoa > Arthropoda > Insecta > Hemiptera > Pentatomidae > Arma > Arma custos. The sequence continues at coordinate 18,168,404 of CM073761.1, read as the reverse complement.
ACGGTCGGTGGACTTTAATTAGTGAACTGTAAGTGTTAATTTGTAGTTATAAACTCTAGTGTAATTTTACAGTATTCGTACAAATTTATGTGAATAGTTAAGTAATTGAGTATTAGTAATATCTTATATTATTTTATTATAATGCAATTGGGAAAAACCACAATGCAAAGCCTTATGTTTCAAAAATACACCTACTTACCAGTCGACGTTTCGCCTATTCAGGCATTATCAAGACACCAAAATCAAAAAGGGGTTATGTGAATCGCATCTCGAAGAAAACGGTGCAATACATCCCAACGATCAACAGCCCAAACAGGCTCCAAACATGAGACAGCACCCCACCACCAAGACGTTCAACATACAACTGCTAAAATAGAGCCAAAAACTCAAAAGAAACACTATTATTTATTATAATTATAATAAATAATAGTGTTTCTTTTGAGTTTTTGGCTCTATTTTAGATTATAATAAATAATAGTGTTTCTTTTGAGTTTTTGGCTCTATTTTAGTGATTATATTATTTTAGTTATCAATTAGGAGTTAGGCCTAGATTATAATTATTAGAATATTTTTATTATAAATTTCTATCAGTTTAATAATTTAATTGTATTCTTTAATTAATTTCATTGTTATCTTTAATTCAATTGGTTAATAAACATTAGTATCTCGAATTTAGGAGTAGTTTATTCATTTTTACACCGAGTAACTCGAAACATTAATATTGATGCCTTGGACGGCTAGGGGAATTGCCCTGTGCCCCAGCTCTATGATGGATGAGGGGCTCTTCCCTTCTAGCCCTAGGATCTATTTCCTAGCTTCTTTCTTATACAACATGCATCCTGTATATATAGTCTCCTACAATTGGAATCCGGGGGCACTGGATTTCGCCTTCCCGACCTTTTTACCCGTTCCAACAGAACCAAAACATTTGAGCGTTCTTTTCTCGCTCCTTGTACCTCTCTTTAGAACTCAAAATTATTGTTCAATTAGACCATTCAGCAGTAAGTACGCCTAAGACGTAAGTAAGTACTCGGCTAATAAATTATAATATAAAGAGGTAAGTACTCGGCTAATAAATTATAATATAAAGACCTGATTTTTTTAAGCTAATCTGTTTTCATTTTACAACAAAGGCGAAACATATCGCTACCTGAAAAGCAAAATTATTTAACTTTTTGCAAAATCCAAAACTGACACAATTACCTAGCTCTTATCGAGATATCGTAAATATACAGTAAATGAGGAAAGTAACCCTTGAGGCTAGCAAGTAAACCTTGAAGAAGTTGAAAGTTCCTTCTAAATTTACTTTTTATTATTTTTTTTTATTTTTTATATTAACACTTTATTGAAATATTACAATCTGCCACTTGTGGGCAATAAGTAATAGTGCTATGTAGCTTACAGTCATTCCATAACAAAACAATAATATAAACAAAATAAAATAAATAAATATATACATGCGGTAACAGAAAGAAATTAATGCGGAAATGATAATAAAATAAAGTAACAAAATAATAATAATAATAACAAAATAAAATAAAATAAATAATAATAATAATAATAAAATTAATAATAAAAATAAAATAAAATGTACACATTCATACCCTATTTACAATTTTTCCTGGGGTCCCCGAACTGAGCTTCTTCCCAAGGAATGAGGGCAAAGCAGGAGTCCGGGAAGCCCCAGCCCCCTTTCCCAGCCGCGTCACTGGCATTAAACGCCAATGGAAGCTGGTTAAGGGCGCGTCTAAATTTACTAATGGTACTAAACTTAAAAAGTAATTTGGTAAAGATTGAATTATAAAGAATTTAAAATTTAATGAAATGGGAAGGAAACTCATAATTTACAGGAATAATTAACCTCCGCGGGAAAAATGTGGCTCAGCGCCGACAAATTCTTCAAGAAACTGATTAAATTGAAGTTTAAAGTTTTCAAGAGCAGTAGGAGTTTTAATATCAGCTCCCTCTAAGGAAAACCAGTTGAAGAATACTGGAAGGGGAAGGACTTGCTCGCCCTTGGGCAAACCTTTGGAGGAAAACCTTGTTCCCTTCTCAACCCTAATCGAAAAGCCCAATTAGACCCGACCAACTCAGCGTGTTAAAGTGTCCCTAAGAAAAAAAGTTATAATTATTCAACACTATTAAAAAGTTTCAATATTATAAGTGAATATTTGATATTTGAATAAGAAATTGATTATTCTTTACTGAAAAATATTTAAAAAACCAATAAATAAATAAATATGGGACGAGGCAGAATCACAAAATTTTCATTTACCACAATATTGAAATGAATGTTAAAATTTTACATTTGTTTTTAATAACATAAGGATAGAAAATTATTGACAAAATAACAACCTAAATGTATGCATTTTCTAATTTTGTTTTGTTGTTGTATTTGTTTTCAAAGAGTAAAACATTTTTCCTCATTATTCACCAACTTATTTATTACTACTGAAAATGTGAGAGGCAGCAGTTATTTGAAATAAAAAATTGAAAAATGGAAGAAACTTAAGAGGACGCCAGTTTTAACTCCTTTGCGTTTAGTGCAAGGCCTAGCCGATATCAATAATCATTTATTCATACATTCATAAAACGAGACGAGTTAGAGCTTTAAAATAATGGGGTGTATAAAAAAAAAAAAATGACCGTTTACTGCCTTTCCTACTGGCATTTCAATAATTTCACGAGTTGCTTCAGCGGCTGTGAAATTTTATGAAAAAAAAAAATTACGAGAATTTCGTAGGACACTGTCATGTTTCTTTGAAACAAATAACTAAAACTGAAGCTTTTTTTGAAGAAGTCCAGTATTAGGAAACAAACTTAGAGAATGCTCTAAAGGGATTATCAAGTGTTGGTAAATAATAAATAGCATTAAAATTTTTATAGACTTTTGAAATCTGGAATTTGATAAAACGGTATTATTATTTTTTTTATACATCCTATTATTAAGAACCTTTTTAGTACATATAGTGACGTTTGCTAATCGTAATATCAAGCGGCAGCATTAACAGCACAGGCAATCGAATTTAGGCAATCATCTTTTTTTCTCTCTTCTTAAACTATTATTCTGCTACTTGGCTTCTATGAATAAGTTCATTTGTCCGAAGGTATGCAAGCAAGCACTGGACCTGTCCACTCAAATTTTCGGCAAAATGAGTAGCGGCTTCAAAATTGAGTTTGGAAGCGATTAAGCAAATGATGGAATCTACCCCGGTCCAACCAATGCACACACTCAATAAATGATTTCAAAACAGTCGAGATTGTCCACATCGGACCGAAACGAGGCAATTAAAAGTAATAATAATAATAACAGAGGAATTTTTCATTATTTTAGAACTAGTGAATTTAAAATAGGTCATTTATATTTAAATTATGCTATTTAGAAATTCAAAAAATCCAGTAAACAAAAAAAGTTGTTCTCTTTTTATAAAAATAACCTATTCATTGCCCCCCTCCCCAGCTGATGTAGCAAATTATTTTTTTTTCAGCCAACAATAACTCATGAGTATTAATAAGGGGGGTGGGGTCACATAGTGTGCTTATTCTTGATTGCTACCCCCAACCCCCGAGGCGACAGTCAAGAGAAAATTTATTCGTTAATATTTTCAACAAAAACTATGAGTTAAAGCAGTGAATAAATCCCACTGACCCTGGGTCAATGAAAGGAACAGGTAAAACTGGAGGAGTATCTCTAAGGAAAGCATGAAAGCTTTCCTTTTAATTTTAAAATAATGAGAACACAAACAGTGAGCAGTAGTTCCCTCCAAGGCGGGTAGAATATTTAATAAATTAAAAATATAAAGGTAAAAAATAAAAAAATATATCAATGCATATTTGGCCCAAAGATGCCCCAGAAAGCGCCCGAATATGTTAATACGAATGTAGCAAGTACAAAGAATGATATATATATATATATATATATATATATATATATATATATATATATATATATATATATATATATATATATATATATACATATATGGTATTTTTCGAGACGAGAAGAGGATGGATTTTTAACAGACATAAAAAGATTTTTAGGGGTCAAGCAGAGCAGATATAGGGTCGAACGATAATGATAAGACAATGATAGCTGAGAGCGGCTAAAGTGGCCTCGAGGCCGGCAGCAGATAGCAGTCAATCTACATGACACAAACGACAACAAACAAAAATTGTTTTACATATAAAACTGAATATCGGGTAGTTGGCAATCCGATTAGCAGCACCTCGCAGTCCCAACATTAAGTAATCTCATTTCAAAACATGATGGATCGTAGATAGAAAGAGTATCGTAGATAAAAAAAAATCAATATTCCAGTTTATTCATATAATAAAAGAAATTCTTTATTAACTCTAAAATGAACAAAGTTTGGAAAGATATAGGTAATTAAATAGTACTAATGTAAGCAAACAACCAATATAATGAAAAAAAAACATGATGAAATGAATATCCTGAGTTCAGTGAGTGTAATATTTTTATTCTGAAAGACAATGTTCTGGTCTAAACCTGCCTGCCAACATGCGGGCTAAATTGTTCCCAAAATAGGAGAGGATTGAAGAAAATAGAAACTGGACTAAAAGTGGATGGATAGTATTTTCTAAAGGATTCATTACTAGGAAGATATAAATTATATATTAATAAATAAAAATTGCCATTAAACGCTCCTAGGACGGTTGAATATTTTTAATACATATATAATTTAAATATTATAAAACAAAAATTTAAACATTTTTTTATAGCAACAATCAATTAAAAAACATTTAACAGCTAATAAAGAACATAATAATTTATCGTAGAAGTACTATCACACTTAATAGTATGGTACCCTGTTAATTTCTCCATATTCTCCAAAGCCTTTATAATAGAAAATGTTTATCTCTAAGTACAAAAATCAAACAATATAATACGCTAATTAAACCAACAATGCTATATGTCAGCGAAACCTTTACACTTAGCAGATAAACAGATACGGAAAATCTATCTAAAGAAAGGGGAAAGGAAAATAATTAGGAAAATTCTTTGACCGAGATGGACCGAAGGAGGGTAGAGAGAGATTATAGAAATCATCTAAAATTTAAGAATATTCTTAAAAAAGAGATAGACAAGAGCAAAAGACGTCTTAACTTCTATGGTCACATAATGAGGCTTCCCGATCACCGACTAACAAAAAGAATAGTAAAATATGTAGCATCCCTTGTTAATGGAGGAAGAATGCATCCAAAATATTGAGAAAGGCTTGGAATTAACCAAAATTACTAATGAAGAAATGAAAACAAAAAACAATTTAAAACTTAAAGTTAAAAATGGGAGGTGAAGTCGGAGACAAAAGCGACGAGAACTGGAACAAAATGAAGCGAAGAAAGAAACTGAAATCTCGCAAAGAATGAAAACCTGGTTGGCAAATGAGAAGAACAAGAAGCCCCAAAAATGAACCATCTTTCCTTAGCGTCTCCCGTTCCATTTCGGGAGCTTTACCACTAATAGTAATATATATCTCTGTGTGTGTGTTTGTATATTTGTGCCCCGCCAACATACAACTGTGAGCAAGACAATCTAGACATATAAAGCACAAAAGCAACTTATATCGCGAAACCTAGGTACTATAGGTAATAATCGATAAATTATATCATAGAAAACGAATATATACTCGTAGTTAAAGACGTCAGAGGAAAAATTCCAAATGAAACAGCCTTTAAGTCAAGAAAATATTCAAAATATCAACAGATCAATAAGGATTGCAGTTGGTAATGGATTTGTTTTATATATATTATTAATAAATGGGTTTAATTTACATATTAAATACATACAGTTTAATTTATACACATTAAATTTTTACTAAAACGTTCCCAAGGTGAAGTATTGCATGAAAAGTTAATAGGTGATTCAGGAACCACGCCATAAATTCAGGACACGAAAATTTAAAAATAGGTCTCATCCGCTGTGATTGAGAGGGGGGGGGGGGTGGAAATCGATCTGCGTGACAGGGAATGCGCGGGGTGAGCTGCTACATCTCATCACAAGTATTTACTCACAAACGTCATACCTCGCCATGGCAAGATCTATTCTCCAACAGGAGTATCTGCTCCGTCATCTCCAGCCTCACAATAGCACTACACTAATAAATCCATATGCGCATATATTTATACATATATACTCCGGTATAACTCACTAAACGGGTATGGCGCCCGCCTGCGGCAGATAGGAACATGGACTACAAAAAAACTGCGAATTTCATGGAAGGATTGCGTGTGCGTCGGAGGGAATTGAGAGGGAGTGACTGATCGGTGGGGATTATCAGAGCATACTGATAAGGCCAAAGATTATTTCATTAATGAGAGATGAGAAGTGGCTGTGTTGCATAAGGGACCACGTCATCACGCCACCAACCGTTTTAACAGTTCAATTGATAAAACCAACTGGCAACTACGCCAGAGATCGAAAAGGGCCCGATTTCGTTATGAAGTAAATAAGTACAAATGAAATGGTTTGTTTTTTAAGTTAGTCCCTGTCGTCATTAAATAATAATAATTGTAATTGTTCGTATTGTCTTAAATGGTTTTTAAATTTTAAAACAGTAGTTTTTTTTTGTTTAAAGTTTTATTCGTTTAATTTGCTAATTTACAATTTTGTAACAATTATTTAATACATGTTGAAGTATAACAATTTACACTGCAAGTTGAATAACATAATAAATAAAAGCTGTAATATATTTATAGTAGTAGGAAAATGAAGAAAAAACCTACACAAAATAGAAAAATAAACAATTTTAGTACAAAACAATCTTAGTACAATTTATTATACTTAATGCAATTGGGAAAAAACACAATGCAAAGCGTTATGTTTCAAAAATACACCTACTTACCAGTCGACGTTTCGCCTATTCAGGCATTATCAAGACACCAAAATCAAAAAGGGGTTATGTGAATCGCATCTCGAAGAAAAAGGTGCAATACATCCCAACGATCAACAGCCCAAACAGGCTCCAAACATGAGACAGCACCCCACCACCAAGACGTTCAACATACCTGTTTGGGCTGTTGATCGTTGGGATGTATTGCACCTTTTTCTTCGAGATGCGATTCACATAACCCCTTTTTGATTTTGGTGTCTTGATAATGCCTGAATAGGCGAAACGTCGACTGGTAAGTAGGTGTATTTTTGAAACATAAGGCTTTGCATTGTGGTTTTTCCCAATTCCATTATAATAAATAATAGTGTTTCTTTTTGAGTTTTTGGCTCTACTTTAGTGATCTTAGTACATTTTTTTTTTTTGTTTTTTCTACCATTTAAGGAATAAATTCGCTTATGATTGATAACTTATTATAATGTATTAAATTAATTATATTTATTCTAATAGTATATGTCTAGTTCGTCTTAATCGTTTGTTATAATTGCCTATTGATTGCATTAAGGGATTTCCTGAGTAAACAGTAGTTTTAAAACTACTCAAACAGCTGCGAAGAACATTTTTCCATAATTACCTGCGCAGTAGTTCAGATGTCTTTGTACGAGTAGATCGTGTTCGAGCCTCACTAGAAAAACATTATGAGGGGCCCTATCGAGTCTTGGAACGAAAAGACAAAAGTTTTTGTGGTTGAGATCAAAGGCAAACCAATTAGTATCTCAGTGGACAGACTCAAACCGACTTGCTTGCGACTCCAGAGGCTGAGGATTCAACATCTGAACAACAGCCACCTGCAACAACAACATGGCTTACTCCAGCTGAGCAGCCGCCCCTAGATGAGAAACAACCTACTACTACAAGATCATGGCGCCGGGTGCATTTTCCTCGTCGCTATGCCCGTCTTCAGCCGACCTGACCGCTAAGGAGATGTAGGAGCCTGGCAACATCGAGTGTGGCTAACCGGGCAGTTTGCAGAAGAACCTTTCTAGTTATTAAAGTGATAATGTATTGATATAAAGCGGTACACATGCTTTATATCAATATACTGTTTTAAAATTATCAAAGACTTATTATTTATAAACAAAAGTTACCAACAAACCTAAAAACTCTTTCAAATGTTATAATGTTTAGAAATTTCAGTGTTCTAGCCAATTTTTACGGTTGTACTCGATTATGAACCATGGTAGGTTCAATAAATATCCTATGTAAATGTCTTTTTAAAAACATGTTGAAAATATCGCCGAATGTTTTATATATATAAAAATGTACCACTACAACCCGTGAACGGTTCTGGGGTTCAGTACATGGTAGAGACTGTAATTTTTCATAGAGAAAGGTTCTGCAAGTAGGTGACTTGTCCTAGGTCAAGCTCAACCGCCTGATTCCTCCCCCCTATTTTTATAATATTTTATAGAGGCTGGGTGAGCCCCAGGAGGGTACTAGCTCTCCTGCTACCCATCTCCGGCTACAAATAGACTAAATAAAAGTCTTGCCCGCAGCGGGATTTGAACCAGGATATGATAAAATGAATGATAGAAAATATATAAGAAAAACGGGGAACCTTTAAGGTAGATTTAACAGAAAGCAGAGTGAATAATTACAGAGGAGTATTGAATAAGAGATAAGTAATAACACGATGTAATAAATAATAACATGATATCAAGACGTTATTTAAGGCAAATTATAGAGAACTAACGCCAGGGGGGGGGGGGTGCAATTAACAATGACAAATAGGTTTGTTGCTTATTTGGTTTTAAAATAAAAAAACTAACAAATTAAAAATTAGAAAAAGATTAGGATATGGGCATTTCTCTACTAAATGGAAAATCGTTGTCCTCCCATAACCATACCTCCTCTAAACTCTCCGAACATGCCCTTTCTTTAAACCACACTTTTGATTTTGATAATACGTCTATCCTAGCTACTGTTCCTAACCATGATAAACGCATCCTCTCTGAAACTATCCACATAAATTTAGATTCCTCCACTATCAATCTTAAGACTGACTTACATCACCTTTCCTCTACCTACTCCCAAATTTTTAATTTACTCAAAAAACCTTAAATTCTGTTACTTCGTCACTGATGTTTCCTTTGTTATCGCACTATTGACATTTAAATTTTTATATTGGTATTATCTTTCCACTTTTCTCATTTATTCATTCATTTTTTGGCTTGTCAATATAATTTTTATCCATTTATTCATTTTCCCTCATTTTTCCTATACACCAGTATGGTTACCTTCTATAGTTACCTTTTTTGGCCGCTAGAGATCGCTGCTAACTCTTCCGCCTTGCTCCGTAACGTATTTTTTTTGTTAGCCGGTGCACCCAACGGCTTCTTCTCTCTCCAAATCGGTACGTCTTTTCTTAATATTTTATTTATTATATCCTTTTCTCTTTAGCCTTTCTCCATTCTTCACCCTACATATATTCCCTACTATCTCCGTTCTACATTTAATATTTCTCATTGTTTTGTATGAATAATGACGAAGTGTTAGGTATTCTTGTCACGCCACAGCTTATTTAGTAATTTAATAATGTAATATTTATTTAAATCAACCTCAAAACACAGTCCTCTGGTATGTCCATTTTCCCAAATTACAAGTCTTGTGACCAATATTATTATTTTTTCTATTGATACTAAATAAAATGTATTAAAATACTTTTTAAAAAAAAACAGTCAGCATCTTTATAAATTACAATTGTAAACTATTAAAATTTAATCAAAAAATCTCGACGCGAATGCTGTCCTCAAATTTTTTAAACAGTCCCCTGATAAAATTTGAAAACCGCGCTTAAGTCAAATTTTGTATTGGTGCGAAACGTTAACGTTAACATCGTGACTGGGGTGGGCAGTTGCTATCTTCTTAGTGCCACCACAGTCTGCTAGTGGACCACTTAGTGCCACCACAGTCTGCTAGTGAACCACTTAGTGCCACCACAGTCTGCTAGTGGACCACTTAGTGCCACCACAGTCTGCTAGTGAACCACCACCCTCGCCCGTCCCCTGCCTAGCCATTTTTTTCCTATTTTAAGAGTTTTTATTACAAATATTTGTTTAAAAGAATTGATTATTAAGTATGTAGCCGCATTTGTTTCCTTAATGTTATATGTTTAGATGATTTTGTTTTATTCAATTTAAATGTAAAAATGACAGTCCCCTGTCATTTCATAGAACATGGGACTGTTTTATAACGCAGGAGACTGTTTTCTATAGGTTTTTTCAGGTCTGACATGCTAGATTGCGCATCTATAATCAAAGTCATAAACAATATCGTCTCTTTCTTAGGTAGTATCTCAAAATGCCACCCAAAAAGAAGCCAGCCAAAACAAGAGAAGAAACATTAGAACAAAACGTATAGCTGAACGTTTAAGATATCAGCGACTTAAAAATGACCCACAAAAAAAGAAGAAAAGAAAGACAGAAATACCAAGAGAAAAAAGAAAAAGGCACAAGAAAATTGGTTAAGGAGATGAATCGTCGCGAGCATAAGGCAGTAAAACAATCTTGGAAAGAGCATTGTACTAAGTATCGCGCAAAGAAAAAAAAAAACTCGAAAGAAATAGCAAATACTTTTATGTATAAGGGAAAATACACCTGATTCAATTGATCCCCCAGAGGAATGTCGGGGACCTTTAAGATCATCAGTCGCAGGAAGAAAGGAAGAGGCTCAGAAAATCGTGAGGAGATTCAGGAATACAAACTGAAATTTGATTACTCTCATACTTACATACTTGTTCTTATTCATAAAAACGTTCCCCTGTGCGTTTACAACAGTCCCCTGTCACGATTTTGGATAAAAGCGTCTATAACTCAAAAACCAGGACGAAAATAACTGGGCTTTTCAAAGAGATATATTTAATTTAATATTGACCTTCATTTTATCAACAATCATTCTCAACATTTCATAAAATTTGCTTAGGACAGTCTTGTATGGGCAAGTTACCAGATAGCAGAGAAACTGTAATGCCTGTAAGGTCAACTGATATTATTCAACACATAGAGAGGAAAATAGTTGATTGGAAGATGTATCGAATTATACAGTTAGCCTGGGGGGGGGGGGGTGCAGCCAATCATAACACCAAATAAGAAAAAGTTATTTACTGTAAGTGCCGACGGTTCATCCTACAATGTAGGCCATCTTCAGGGTTAAGAAAGAAAAACAGACAAATAACTATAAGAAAATTGCAGTACTAAGAATTATAGAACAACATATGGAGTATAGAAAACTGGAGAAATATATCTTAGGATAGATTATAAAAGATATATATGAATAACAAAACGACAGAATGTGTGAACAGATTGGTGGTAATGTTAAGAAATATAAAAAGTAAGAAAATTGAGAAAGTAAAAAGTAAGGTACAAAATGAAAAATAGAGAAAAAGTTACAATTGTTAACTGGCGAGACTAAAAGTATCTCACCAGTCATGCTATATTTCTCTAATTTTCTATACTCTATATGTTGTTCTATAATTTTTAGTACTGCAATGTTCTTATAGTTATTTTTCTGTTTTTCCTTCTTATCCCTGAAGATGGCCTACACTAGAGACCGAAACGTCGGCACTTACAGTAAATAACTTTTTCTTATTTGGTGTTATGATCGACTGCACCCCCAGACTAATTGGATCCTTCATAATATTATTCAACATATAAAGTATAAAGATACATTTTCTGTATGTACAGAAACATCGATATTTTTTTCGATATCTATAATGCTTGTATCGAAACCGAGTGAATTATAAATAAAAAAACAACAAAATTACTATAAAAATGTAATTATGCTAATTAAGCTCAATAAACAAAATATGAAATAGGGCCTTGATATTCTAGCAAACAACAATAATTATTATTACTAAGAAAGTATTATAAATATTATATAAATGCGTGTGGTGTATAATATGTAAATATGTGATCGTCTTTCAATTTTATTATAGGTATATCGATTTATCACTACCAATTAAAAAGTGCGTGATTCTGATTTTTTTTTTAATTTAAAAATACGATTTAAAAAAATCCTTAATAGTTGTAAAACATGTAGTACTGTAATTACATTATTGTTTTCTGCTATAAGGAGAAGACCAAGTCGGGAATTCAAAACCGAAACAATCATTTACCTCGACTGGTCGTCCTGTCGCTATCGTAAAAGCGATTAAAAAAGTAGCCACGTCGAGTAGCAATCATGAGTGGTAGGTATTGGTTCTACAATTGTAACTTAGAAACCGTTTTCCAGGGCTAGTGGCCCTCCCATATAGGTTCAAGGGCCTATTGTATAGGGCTCTATGGAAGGGATTGACAAGGGACAACTGGAAAAGAATGGGAGAGGTCGAAGCAAAACTAGACAAAGGGAATGTTTTCAATTCTCAGTATTGCCGTTTCTCCTCCAGAGTATTATCCTACACACAAACGCGGCTTATATCAAGTAGATATAGCAATTTTTTTAAAAAGTTACAAAATATGAGCGTAGTATATTAGTACACAATAAAACCGTATGAGGACTTTTAAAAAAAATATTATAGAATACCTAATGAGGGGGGATGTAACTGCTTCTATTCGGCCCTAAATTGTTTGTCCTTACCAGGGCAAAGTTGTTTTGGAAGAATTATAAATAAAAGTGAGTTCCATACGAGAGCCTCTCGAAAGGACATAACCCTAATGATGATTGCCAAGTTTAGGCCGAAATTTGGAGAATAAAACAAAATTATTTTTTCCATAATAACGTGTAATTCATATCAACAAACAAACATCAACAACTCTCAAGTAAACAGTATTCTACTTACTATTTCATCCATTTGAAGAAAAAAAATGAATGAGACAGAAAGTCTAACTTCAATTCATTCAATTCAACCAATTTCAATTTCTCGATGCCATGCAACGTGTTCACTATTCACAGATATGTTTATAAATCATTATATTTAAGTGCACGATTTGAGCACACATTCAGCAATGATGCATGAGTTCCTGTGTTTGAATACATTTTAAAGTAAAACAGTCGATTTATCAAGGAGGTTTTTAGGTTTTAAAATTTGTTTGTTTCAATTGAAGTTCTGTAAAGCTTCCAATATAGTTCCAAGTTTACTAATCCTTTCAAAAGTCATCGCAACATCCTAAAATCTACTGATGCTGCAAATATGGAAAATAAAGAGTTCAACTGACCTGACCCCTAGGGGTTATAATAACAACGATTTCGAGTTGTGAAGTAACTCATTATTTCTCGAACACGAATCAATATTTGTTTTTGTTCATACGCAGTTATAGGGATCAACAATCGACCAAATGATGGAATATTGGAATACCAATATAATATAATAGAATAACATTATATTGGAACGAAAACATGGCAGCCAGGACATCTTGATGTAAATCAATCAAGGTTTTATCTTCGACTCGAAAATGCACGAGGATTTATCCATTTCTTTCTCCAGTGGAATTATGGATGATAAAGTTTCCCAAGTTGATGGAATGTTTCTTTCTCAACTGTTGAAGTGCGTTAGGCTTCGTTATCCAGTTAAAAATGGAGGAATGTCCCTATAACTTGCATTTCAGATGTTATAGAAAAACTCCAAATCAAACCTATTAATAGTACACATACACACACAAACTGAAATAAAAATTTTACATTTATACTACCATTGCCAGTTTTTTAGCACTACGTATACAGGCTGTCCCATTTCAAGTGAATCAAAAGTTTTTACTTTTAAACGAAACAAAATTCAGAAAAACGATTCAGGTAAAAGTTGTGGTTATTCAGGCCTAGTTTGAAGAAATAAAAAAACATTTTTTTGTTTTTTTCCTTTCAATGGTCAATATCGGCCTTCAAAAAAATGTAGTTTCCTCTTGACCTCCGTTTATTTTTCTAAAATGTACAATACAAAACATGGAAAAATTTTATGTAACATTTTTTTCTATTTTTCATAGGTCAAGTAGAAGAAGTATCTGAAGCTCACTACTTAAGTATGCTGTCTTCACAATAAAAAGTAATGAGGCATTAGGTCATTTTATTTTAAAAGTTTTTAATCCTTATGACTCACTAATAAACATAAACATATTTTATTATACGCTACATTACGTTTCCTCGTAAAGGAGGTGTACTAAAGTAGTCAACTTTGGATGCTTTTTCTACTTAAACTATGAAAGATAGAAAAAAAAAGTTGCATACATTTTCTCCATGTTTTGGATTGTTCATTTCAGAAAAATAAAAATAAATGGGGGTCAAGAGGAAACTACATTGCTTGAAGGTCGATATTGACCATTTAAAGTGAAAAACCAAAAAATGTTTTTTTATTTCTTCAAACTAGGCCTGAATAACTACAACTTTTACCTGAATGATAAAAGTTAAAAACGTTTGATCCACCTGAAATGGGACACCCTGTATATGCTTCTCGATAATTAATATACCAAAGCTTTATTTAAATACATTGTAATAAAAAGATTTCAGTGATCACCATGTAATATTTCATTTCACACAATAGGAGGAATAATACAAATGGGTCAATAAAAGTCGTTGGTAAAAGATTCGATACCGACACTCCATACTTGCCCCCACTGTTTACCGACCAAATCAAAATCCGCAAGATTAACGCGATCCTCTCACATACGTCTTGGATATTTTCTAGTCAGCACACGGAAAATCGACTTGATAAAGGTTTGGTCGATAACAGAATAATAATTCCACCTGATACCTATGCACTGATTTTTCTCGACAAGGCGCAAGTGGTTCAATTTCGCATTGGGCAACCTCCCTAATTCTTACGCGAACGCTTTCTTTTCAGGGCCAAATATTTGATGCTACACATCATTTTGGGAGATGTTAACACGTTTCTTCAAAGACGGCGGGCTCGTTTCACGGTGATTGAGAACAGTTAGAAGAATGTCAGTTTTATAAATTACAATAGTCGAGTTCCCGGACGAGACACCTGAGCTCTATTGTTATTTTGTCTAACGGCAGCAAAAAAAACAACGAAAAATTAGCATTTCTAACAGCTCTATTTCCTCGAGAATTGTGTTTTTCAAGTCATCGTATACTATCGAAGATGGTAAGTACTATAAATTCGCGACGTGTTAAGAATTGCTCCGAGCTAAATCTATATCTAAGCAGAGCTTTCAGAAACTTATCAGCCTATCTGAACGTGACAAAAGGGCAATGGATGTATCGCATATCCATCGAAAGTAAAAGTGCACTAACCTCACGACACGAATAAAGAAGACAAAACAAAATGTATAAACATAAAGATTATTGGACAAAAGAGCCGAAAATGCCAGTAACAAGATAACAGCAATGAAACCTATCCGACTAGAACCGCCGCTATTGATACAGCTTTGAGAATTTCGATTTTTGTCATTATTAACCCTCCTCAACTGGGTAGTTATAAATGGGTATTTATCCTAAGACAATTTTGCTACTCCTGGGTCGTGTAACTTCACATTTACCTTACCATTAAAAAATCAAACATTTAGGGTTTAAAATAATAGGGTTTAAGAAGCTCAGTTCGGGGACCCCAGGCAAATTGTAAATAGGGTATGAATGTGGACATTTTATTTTATTTTTATTATTAGTATTATTATTATTATTTTTTTTTTTTTTTTTATTTTTACTTTATTTTATTATCATTTCCGCATTAATTAATTTCTGTTACCGCATGTATATATTTATTTATTTTATTTTGTTTATATTTTTGTTTTGTTATGGAATGACTGTAAGCTACACAGCACTATTACTTATTGCCCACAAGTGGCAGATTGTAATATTTCAATAAAGTGTTAATATAAAAAAAAAAAAATTAAATTATAGTATTGCTATGTTTTATACCCTTCAATATATTTTAAATATTCTGATTCATTTTGGGATGCCAGAGTAATCATTTAAGCCACTGTACCAAAAAGATACAGACAGCAATGTATAAACAGGAGTCGATAAGGATCAGAAAATTTGAGGATCATAAAAGATGTAATAAGGGACAAAGACAGACAATCCGATCCCGAAAGAGATGGGGAAGAAAGGGAAGAGCAACAAAGGCTCAGAAAGAAATACTTCGCTACGGGAAATGAAAAAAATCCAAGTGTGATCCTGAGATGGACTGAATAAAACAAAACGAATTTGGGAAACGAAAAAGATTGGTAGAGTTATAAACGAAAAGAGGGTATAGCTAGGTCATCTGGCGCCAGGGCCAATGAGGGAGTGAGGGAGAGGAACGGCAAAGGGACAGGTGTAGAGGGCGCCAAATTCCGAGTAGGTCAATTAAAAATTATCCTTTCTTCTTTCGGATTTTATTCACCTCAATATGGTCATTATTGATGTTGCATCGTGTTATTTATTTCGATATACTCCTACATCTAATAAATAGAGTCATGCCCTTATGTGATAACAGGGGAGGTTACTGCCATGCCCTTTTAGTACCAATCCCTTCCCCCAAAAAAAAATTTTAAAAAACAGTTTTGTACCCGCTCATGATTTGTTCAATTTATAAATCAACGCGGATACTCAGCTTCTATTCATTATTTCGAACTGTATAAAATTGGTATATCTTTTATATACTGTTTACAGAAGAGAGACGATTAGGAGCCTCGTTGGGAGCCGGCTCAGATCAATGAGGGTAAGGGCGGATATTTAATCCCTTGTTAAATCCATGGAGCCCTTTCCTTTACAACATTAAATCGCTCAAACCTTTATAACATTAAATAGCATTAATATTTGAATGCTTTATGTATACATGATGTGAAAATATGCCGCACTCAATATGATAATATTATTCATATTATTAGATGCTCTTATCTACTTTATAATTTTTTCCATTAGCCGATTTCTATTTATTGAATTTTTTTCTATTATTTTTTGTCTTATGTAGGTATATATATTTTTTTTGCTTTCGCTATGAGAATATCTGTTTTAGTTAACATTTAATTGTATTATAATGTAGCCGTTTGGCCAGAAATATTTCTATTAATTTTTGTACAATATTGTTATTCTTAAGGGACCTGGTCCCAGAATAAAGTTGTTTTTCTATTCTATTCTATTCTAGATATTATCTATAATAGCTATAGCTATTTAATCAATATATTGTGTACATTTTTTTTTATTATTATTAGTGTTATTATTTTTTTTTTTTTACTTTATTTTATTATCATTTCCCTATTAATTTCTTTCTGTTACCGCATGTATATATTTATTTATTTTATTTTGTTTATATTATTGTTTTGTTATTGTTATGGAATGACTGTAAGCTACACAGCACTATTACTTATTGCCCACAAGTGGCAGATTGTAATATTTCAATAAAGTGTTGATATAAAAAAAAAAAATCAATATATTATTGATTGAAAGATGAACTGAAGTTTATCTCATTCTGTTATAACTTTATTATTATTCAATATATTACATATATAGGTGGATATGTGAAACAAATAAAAGAGAATCTGGATAGCCTAAAGATCAAGAATATGGAGTGCTTGGATAGAGAGCTTTTCGGAAAAAAACTAAAAGAAGTTGGAGTTCTTGCAGGAAGGGAGGAGAGACGAGGAATAAAATGGATTAAGGAAGAAAGAGCGAGAGGAACAGTCGAGGAAGATGAGAGAGTATTGGAGTAGAAGGAAGGCGGAGAGTATGAAGATTATTAAGTGAGGGTCTTGTTTAGATTAGGCCCGCCAGTTATTTTTTAATGATATTTAGTAACAGTTGTTGTATAACCTGATACCATTGATATAGAAATAAAATCACATGTTCAAATATTATTTAATTTAGTATTGTTTGTGTAATTGCGGTTATAAAGTGATAACACGATGAATATTTTTGAAGTTTACGATTTATGCAAAGAAGAGGAACGAGCCAGGATTTTCTTTTAAGAAAGAGGAATTCTACCTAAGGAAAGATATTGTAAAAAAGGCCACATTATGAAATTTAACGAAGAAAGAAAAAAATATAGGTGCAACAAAAGACAATGCCGATATGAATGTGGCATGTATACGGGTACTTGGCTATGTGACAGCAGGTTACCGTTAAGTAAAGCCCTTTTATTCATTTACTCATGGACACAGGAGTATACGACGTTTAAATTCTGTTCCAAAGCATTCAATATGAGCTCCGCTACAATAGTAGATTGGAAAAATTATCTGCGGGAGGTGTGCGCAGCTAGTTTGCTGAAAAACCCAATTGTTATTGGAGGAAAAGGACTGACAGTTGAAATTGACGAGTCCTGTTTTTCTCGTCGAAAGTATAATGTAGGGCGCACCTATCCACAGCAATGGGTGTTTGGCGGGATCTGTCGTGAAACTAAAGAGTGTTTTTTGTACGCAGTGCCCGATAGGAGAAGAGAAACCCTGGAGGAGTGCATAAAAACATCAATTAGACCGGGTTCCATTATAATGTCTGACCTGTGGAAGTCCTATAGTGGGATAGAAGGAATGATTGGAAAGGATTACAGGCATTGTACTGTAAATCACTCCAAAAATTTCGTCGACCCAGAGACTGGTGCTCACACTCAAAGAGTTGAGTCTATGTGGGCTAAGGCCAAAAGGAGAAACAAAAAGGAATGTGGGTCTCATCGCTCTATGGTAGACTCGTATTTATGCGAGTTCATGTGGAGGCAGAGAAACTCAAATGAAGACGTTTTTGATAAAATCCTTAAGGACATAGTAGAATTTGGCTTATTTAAAAAAACACTCCAAACGCTAACATAACGCAAACAGAACAATTGTCAAACCCAAATCATCGAATTATATACGAATGCATAATTAATAAGGGTATTTAACCAATTTAAAATTCATAGAATTTACTTTCTAACACAATAAGTAATAAATCACTTTACAGAGGGAAAAAACAAAACAGAAACAATATAACACCAGCTGTCAATTGATCTGTGAATTCTTTGTGTGCATTACGATGTACATTGCACTAAGTATTTTGTGTGATTCCAACCATCGTTTGTTAATACAGTCAGTAATAATATTTATATATATTATATACACACACACACATATATATATATATATATATATATATATATATATATATATATATATAATATAAAATTTATAATTTATATCAATATTTAAGTGTCAATGGTCAAATAAATATATCGCGAATTTCGGTTGATGAAGGATGAGGAAGGAAGAAGACCACAAGGAAGAAGCCATTAGTAATGACTAAATATTTCTGAAGGGGGGGGGTACTAACAGTTGAACAAGCACAGCGTAACCCACTCTTCCGGAATACCCACCACCGCCATCCCAATGTCTATCCCGTAATAAATCAACGATTGAGATTGGGGAACCCGAATATCCGTTGAGAATAACATGGAAAGAAGCTTCAGGTACAACATTTGTCATATTTGTTCGCCGCAAGAAATGGCTCCCTTAACTTCGGTTAACACATGAGCTTTTTTTTGCCGATATATTGTACTATCGATATTGAAATATGAGTATCGAAAATCAGTTTACATTTCACCACACCTGAGCTCTATAGTCCTTGCACAATCGCCACCTCTTCTAAACTCTTAGGCCTTCAGGTCACCCTCGACATCGCCGAGCTAATTCAGACGGGGCTCCCCTCTCAATCTTATTCCATAAATCATCCTTCTTGGGCCCAACCTCACGACATGGCCCAACCATTGTAGTCTATCGAAAGCTGATATTTTTAATTTAAAAAAAAAATTGAAAACACATACTTCAAGAAGATTGTACTGTTTTTGTTAATCATTTTTAGTTACCTCCTTGTGTACCTTATTCAGTTTTCTCTCGAAACTGTTAACAAATGAGTGTATTTTACTCGACTCATAATCCGATATAATTGAAATATTAAGGATACGATAGATATTGATGCTTACACCCCTAGGCTATGTTCTTAAAAAATATACATGCGCATATATTACGTATGGAGGCTAATCATGGGTTGATACTAGATTTTCCTGTATCTGAATACAAGTGATACGGATACTTTTCTGTATCCGATACTTTTACTTGATATTTTTGTAGTTGAATACAATTATCCCGACTCTTCTAATACGCTACACAGAAGCATTTCTTGGGCATCAGTTTTAAAGGAAAAAGGGTTATTCGCCGAAATAGTAACCTGCACAAGGCATCAAATGATTAAAATCATGTTTTCATTGGTTAATTATTTTTTGAAAGCTATGGAATTGAACAAAAAAAAAATAGTTGTTAACCCTACTTCAAACTTTTGCTCTTCACGTTCCAAGACACGTAGAATTCGGATTGTAATACAAAATTTGTCTGTCCGCCGCCGCACACAAAACTCTTCAAAACGCTAAAACTGTTATAATACTCGTCATATTCCGGTGATGTTTTTTAATTTTGTGAAATTAATTTTCTTCTTTAAAATGGTGTAAAATTTGTTACTGTTGAAAGCAAAATATTGGAGAAAACAACTTGTTGGAACAACTTTTTTTTTCTCCCGATTTTAATTATTTATGTCGATTGCCTTTACTTTATAGTATAGATATATCTACTAATGAAACCATATTTGCCCAGGCATAGGTCAAGGTTTTTTTTTTGCCAAATGATATAGTAGGAGGCCATTTCGCAACATTTTATTTCAACCACCCTTTACTGTTAAATAATTTCATAGTTTATATTCGTTTCTACATATGTTATTTATTATTAAAAGGACCGTGGTTACTTGTAGATATTAATTGTTTTCATTTATTTTAAAATCCGTGAGACGATATAAATTTAGTGCCAAAATGAGCTTGGTTTGTTTGAGCCTCTTCCGGAAGAAAACAGTGATCCGTTGAAATGGTGGAAGCAAAATGCGTACAATTTATCAAAAGGTAAATTTCGTAGAAAATTTTGAACAGCGGGAGAAATTTTAAATGTAAGGAGAACACCCTTGACGTCCGAAAAAGTAAAAAAATTGTTTTTTTGGAATATGATACCAGATATGATAATGTAGAAAAAGGAATTTTCATTTCAAATTATTAAATTGAGAAAATAATTCACAGCCAACATACAGACTAATTAATAATAATACATAAAAAAAACTAAATGAAAAATAATTAAACGATTTGTTTATTCATTCTATATATTTTTT
The DNA here is from genome assembly GCA_037127475.1 of Arma custos. Taxonomy (NCBI): domain Eukaryota; kingdom Metazoa; phylum Arthropoda; class Insecta; order Hemiptera; family Pentatomidae; genus Arma; species Arma custos. The sequence continues at coordinate 18,147,459 of CM073761.1, read as the reverse complement.
TTCAGTACATTAATCTCCGTTAGCTGAGAAATTTATTATTGCTATATTCCAACAACAAGCATTTTGTTAGGTTCACTTTTGTTCATCTCATTTTAAAGCTAATTTTTTACCATTTTATATTTGAAAAGTATATGTGAAAACATATTAAGTTGTAAATAAATAAATAAATAAATTTTCAAGCTCAAAAATTATAGGACAATTTATTTATTTAAATATGTACATATATATATATATGTAAGCTACTATTTAAGGAACTTAAATGGAGTGGAGTTTTAGGTTAAAATCTGTCTGCCACATAAAGTTTCGTGACAGATCATTTTAAATAAATAATTTAATTTTTTGTGACTATAAAGTTACTCGTACATCCAAAATTTCAGATGTCTAACTTCAAAATTAACGGATTCCATACAATCTTAGAACCCATATTATATTAAGGGTGAAGCCCTTGAGGGTGGAATTATCCAAATTCCTTTCTTAGCGCTCATTTAAGGTATACAAAGCACCTATCTGCGAATATTAAGATGCTAAATTCAGTGGTTTCTGCTCTGCGTTGACCGCTGGGTGTGTTAATCAATGAGGTTACAGTTTTATATAAACTTCGCCTGTGTGGTGTATTGATAAAAAGTAGCCTATGTCCTTCCCCAGCCTTGAGATTATCCATATCAAATTTCATCACAGACGGATCAGAACAGCCGTGAAACATACATTGACACTGATTAACAAACAAGACGCACAGGAGTTTCCTGTTCACAACGGGCAGACGGGGAAAAATCAACAATAACTTACAAATAAACTTGTAGTATATCTATTGAAAGATTTCAAAGGTTTAATAAAATATCAAAACAATAGTTTTACTCATGTTCTTTCTGTTATTTTAACAACGATTATCGTGTTATTTGCCTTTAATTATGTACTATAATGGATTCTCCACAGCACAAAAAAACTGTTGGGGGGGCATGTCCGCCCTTGTTGTAGCCTATGTGTTATTCTGATGTATAACCTATAATTAAATCCCACAATTTGATTCACAAAGTAGATGCAAAAAAAATAATATACCAGTTTTAATTCGTATGTTGTAGTAATAAATCCCACATCAGTTATCAGACCTATTTGGGCATACGCAGTTGAGGCTTTGGGGCTCTACTAAACCATCCAATTCATCTCGTATCCAATCCTTACAATCCAAAAGCGGATTCCTCGTAAAATCTTCAATGCTCCTTATTATGTCACAAACAAACTAATCCATCATGATCTTAATATCCCACAATTTGATTCACAAAGTAGATGCAAAAAAATAATATACCGGTTTTAATTCGTATATTATAGTAATAAATCGCATAAGGTAGTGAATATATTCGTCAATACTGAATAGCTGATGGTTCTAACGACCAAGGCCTTGAATACAGCTCTTGTATCTATCTGGTCTAGCAGGTAGCAGGTGCGGGAGTAGAGATTGTAGTGAACACGTCAATCGTCGTGGATACTGACTAGTCAGTGAATACAAGTATCTTAGAGAGGTGGGGTGACCTTGGTAGGACCGCATCCGGTCTTGGTATCCGCTACATTTCAGTATCGGCTACAAATTATCCGATTGATACAACCGAGAGAAGATAGAAGCAACCAGCTAGTTCTATGATGTGTGATACAACCTGAGCTATCGCTGATGGAGGCCCATTGATACCCGAATATCGCTACTTTTTTTTGTAACATCAACATCTCTACACCCCCACATCTGCCACTGTGTTCCAGGCAATCTAAAACAGATCAGAGGTAAAAATCAAGTAGGGACCATAAAGAAAAATCGATTCACATGTCCATTGTTTCTACTTTTTTCTTTCGCCTTACACTTGATTCAATTTTTTAATGGAGCTATCTATTAAAAAATCTGAGGAAAGTGGGTAGGTTGTCCTCACGGGCTAAGAGAACTTGAGAGAGTCATGCTCAAGATTCATTTGGTCGACCCTGAAACGAATTAAAAACTGGTGAGGACGGATTGGAGCACTTCTCATTAGCTCTAACCACTCTAATTAGACAAGTGCGAAATATTCAAATCCAACTGTGCAGATTTGGTTAACTGTAACAAAACAAGTACCGAAATACACATACATCAAACGGATCAAATAAAAAAATAAGTATTACTGAAAAATCCGCCAATTTTCAATAAATATATGATAATGCATATTTGAAATTTACCTGGCGGTTGTGGAAATCGAAGCAAATAACGAAGGAATAATTGTTCTCCGTAAGTGAAGTGAACACTCACTTACGGAGATCAATTGATATTATATTGAGATTGATATTACGCAGATCAATCTGGTTAGTAGGATGGAAAAAAAAAAACGAGCTTGTATCACGTTTTCAATTTTAATCACCATTACCACTTAAATGGATGGAATACTTGTGAACAAAGAGGTGTTTCTATGAGCCTCCTACATAGAGCTAACACGAAGAAACAGTTGCAATGCTGGTTTGGCGTGCGATCTACATTTTTTCCATATCCATCACAAGTAGGAAACTGTGTGACAGTCGTTTCAACTCGACTGCCCCTCACTGCTCCAATGTCTTAACAACAATTCACTACAGACGCTAATGTACAGTTTTTCAACATAAGTAAAAAAAAAATACATTAAAAAGAAGATGGTAGTAATAAACCATTATGAAATAACTTCAATAATATCACCTTTCACTAGGCAAAACCATATTTGAAAATTACAAATCAAAATTGGATGGATAGTACTTTTTTTCTAAATATAATGAAAATTGTAAACGCGTGCAATTATTTATAAAAAATAAAAAAAACGGAAAATGCAATTTGATTGAAATCGTAATATAACAACGATGTCAACTGTGATGTGTGTCCAGACGTTCGCTTTAGAACAGACCGTTTTCTTTCTTAAAGAGAATGTTTTCTCATCTCCATCCAGCCCATTTTTTTCCTCATATATATATATATATATATATATATATATATATATATATATATATATATATATAATTAAAGCGAATAATGAATAGCTCTCTAAGATTCGCCCTTGGTACTCCGAGACGATCGCGCGTGCCCCACCTTTATGATGAGTTAAAGTGGCTCTTCCCTCCCTTCCGAAGAATATATTTCCAAGGTTCATAATCTAGTTATCTGTTAATCTAGTTATCTGTATTTATTTTTAATTGTGTATTTATTTTCTATTTAATTATTATTATTATTATATTTACTTACTTTACTTAGTATTATTTTTATGTATTTTAAATTACAATTACTATTATGGTTAATTTTTCTTTTCTTTTTATTTATTTTATTTATTTATTATTTTTTTTTTTTTTTAAACACTTCCCCTACCAGCTGGACTTCCTCAAGGCTCCTGCATATCCCCAATCCTATTCAATCTGTTCATATCAGATCTCCCAAAACACCCAAAAGTAACCACATCACTTTACGCAGATGACACCGCTTTGTACACAGCATCATACCGAATCGATACAATAGTAAACCGATTACAACAAGCTTATAATAAAATCCATAAATTCTGTCAAAAGTGGAAACTAAAAATCAATCCAACAAAATCGGCCGCCATAATCTTCACAAAACGCAGACCCAACATAGATCAGCACATCACTTGAATTCCGAGCACATCCACTGGTCTAAATCCGTAACATACCTCGGTTTAATTCTAGATAGGTCCTTAACATTCACTGAGCACATCAACAGGAAAACAGAAAAAGCGAAAAAAATCATCTACAAAATGTTTCCCTATTTTAATAAAAAATCCAGACTAAGCCCCAAAAACAAGCTAATCCTTTATAAAACAGTAATCCGCTCAGTGCTGACCTACGCCTCACCTGTCTGGAGTTCAACCTGCGCTACAAACTATAGAAAGTTGGAAAGGGTACAAAACCTATGCATGAGAATTATTAATAATTATCCCCGCTACACGAAAATATCGACTATGCTCAGAGATCTTGAACTTCCCACGATAAAACAATATGTTTCAGCCCAAACAAAAGCATACTTCGAAAAAACTCCAGCTTCCGAAAACCCATTAATCCGAGAAATCGGTAACTATGATAAACATTCACTACGACGGTACACGCACAAAAGAACAAAACATATACTTCTCACTTAACAAATCACTATTCGTAGGTAACATAATCTAGTTATCTGTATTTATATTTAATTGTGTATTTATTTTCTATTTAATTATTAATATTATTATATTTACTTACTTTACTTAGTATTATTTTTATGTATTTTAAATTACAATTACTATTATGGTTAATTTTTCTTTTCTTTTTATTTATTTATTTATTATTATTTTTTTTATTTTTTTTTTAAAGCGGGTTTTTTCTACATTTTTCCTGCTATTGTAAAATTTACTTATAAAAGACAACTTAAATTAATTAAAATCACTGTTGTTTAAGCATGTAAAGGAAGTCCGGAACATGTATGGACACTTATTGCTACTTGTATATGTAAAACTGTAAATAAAGGCTTTTTTTTTTTTTTTTTCCAAGGTTCATTCTTATACCAATCCATTAACTCTCAAAACCCTTCATATGTCTACAGCCTCCAAAATTCAATTCCTCAAATCCTCAGTCCAGCACCATAAAACATCTCGCCTTTCTGACCTCTCTATCCGTTCCCACAGAACCAAAACATTCGAACGTTCCTTCCTCGCCCGTTCCATTCAAAGTCTGGAACTCAATCCCTCCTAATACCCGTCATTCTCCCTCACTACCCTTATTTAAATCCTTGCTTTTCCAACATCTCCTGGCTTCCCAAAAAGATGCTCTTTGAGCAGGTTAGTCATTTGCCTGGAATGAAATGTATTGAATAATTTATTGTGTTATTTCGGTGTTTTAATTTTGTTTTAAGAAAATGTGCATCAAGTATTACTTGCTAGCTCATGCATTCAATAGTTGTCATTGATCTATTATTTTAATTGTTAGTATTATTAATCTTCTCGGGATTCGTATTGTTTACTTACTTATTATTATCATTGTTTATATATATATATTTGTTTATTATTTCTTTATTTCACGTTTGCTGTCTGACACTGTCACGGCCAGATATATATTATGTACCTATTTTGGTTCATGTTTGTTATTCTAAAGGGATCTAGTCCCAGAATAAAGTTATATACATATATATATATATATATATATATATATATATATATATATATATATATATATATATATATATATATATATATTATATATTGTACATATGGATTGGTAACAATTACAATATATACATATATTTTATACCTAATATTTCTTAATAATGAAAAATTGAAGAGCAAATTAACAAATTTATAAAATATGTGTGGAAATCAGGATATATATGATCAAGGTATTATCGGAACAGAAATAGATATATTATGTAATCTACAGTTATTAGTGACCTACAGTTCCCAGACAAAAAAAAAAAACAAATGCCAAAAAGAGCGTAGTGTGAGGAGTCGGTATCTCCTAGGAGGTGCAGGAAGGGATTCCTCAACTGTCCA